>CAXKVY010005458.1:0-21577 GCA_964058915.1 Tetropium fuscum | reverse complement strand
AAACATAAAATATACAATTACTGTTCTGTTGACATATATAATAGACAAGTGTACACACCGGGGTTCTTCTGCCCCCGAACCAGCACTCAGTATACCCTCCAGTAAAACGGCCAATACATCTTATTAGTCATATTATTAATATCTATTACTTATCTACTTAACTGGGTGTTACTCTATCAAACTTAATAATTTTCCAATGCTTCAGCGACTAGCTAGTGCCATCCTAAAAATAAGTAGAGGCTTCCCCGGACACTCAATTGCCGCTAAACAAAAGGTATCCCAACGACAAGGTAACACCTTATCGTGTCAATCGAGCCGCATACAAGATAACCCTAAACTCGTAAGACCAAACACTCGAAGGCACGGCGCCCAAGACCGACGTCTAAAGGTTTTGTTTCTAATCACGCCCAACTCTATTCCCTATTTTTAAATAAGGTCTGGGCAGTCGAACAGTAATCACTTTTGTCGGCAAACACACACACTGACTGGCTATCTGTGTCGTTTCTCGCCTTGCAGCTGGTCCCAGAATTGACTAGTAAGCAATGTGAGCATTATACAAGATAATATGAGAAGTAGCTGAACATATATTAATTACGTTTTTATTGATAGAAGTATTAAACATTTTATTATTATTATTATTGTATATTTTATAAGAAATAATACTTTATATAAGATACGCGTTACACTTAAAAAAATGCGCTGTCTCTGATTAAAAAATACGGCGGCCTAATGCAACACTGTTCAGTTGAAATTTCGGATCGCTCCCCAGCCTGTCACAGCCTACCGATTTTGAAGAAAATTATTGCAGTCTTAGGTAATAACAGTATATTTCAGCATGCCAATTTTCAGATTTTCTCATGATCAAATTTAATTTGTATTAACTAAAAACCCGTAACTAAGGACCGTAATTTTGTCAATTTTCAATTTCGAGATGTGCAACAAACTGCATTCGATTGCTTCGCCGATTTTTTTATGAATTTAAGAAATTATACTGTAGGACCAATAGAAGCCGTGATACCAGACATTCACTTTTTAACGCGTAGCAGCTGTTCTACTCGACATATACATTCGAAACTCGGCTGGTAATTAGTAGAAAGCTTAAGCTAACTGAATTTTTTCATAGCGAATCGAGGAATTTTTCGTGAACTAATCGTTGTTTGATATAGTGCTTAATCGCGCGGTCACGAAAACGTTCAGATGTCTCAGTCAGCCGATAGTGTTGCTTACTTTACACTTAATCAAGCTTATAAGCTACAATTGCTTGAAATCTGCTCGTTACGCTAAATAGTGCTTATCCCACCTGGTTACATAAATAGCTATCTATTATCATAGTGTTCTACTGTATTTGTTTCTATACATTCTCTATCAATTTTCTATCATAAATTTATATTTATTTAAATAGAAAATTTACATGCACAAAATTAAAAATAGGGAATTTACAAAATAGAGAATTTTCGTGTATACGAAAACATTTTTGGAGGTTTTCGTCGGTGTAGCGCCAGCCGGTGCGAACGCAAATAGAGCACAAAAATTACATAATTTACTCATAACGTTGTGTGTCATAACATAACACAATATTTATGGATTATTAAATAACTCTGATGTTGTGAGCTATTTACTTTTCAATAACACGTTTAACATACAGAACTGTAGCCGCTGACGTTGTATTCAGAAATCGCATATTAAAGTGTTTAAATTCAAATATGCAGCATCCTCACTGCGGTAAATCACACCACATCTTTAGAAAAGCCGACAGTAACCGTGAACGTCAGTGTCAGTCAGAACCTAAACATTTTTAGTTATTGTATTTCGTTCTTTTAAATGTGTCAGATGGTGTCTTGCGTTTGCTTTAAGGAATCGTTTTCTCGGAAGCTTAAGAAACACAAAGAAAATAACAGATCGACAAAGTTATATAAAGTAATAAATCATGCACCAACTGAGTCTGAAGTTTTATTTTGCGACGACCATTTCACTGTTAAATCTCCACCCGTCAATTACTTTATGCCGAGTTGACAGGCTGATACAATGACATAATATGCGAAATGTAATTGTTTAACTAGATACTATTTCAAGCAAATATATTTTTTTACTATTTTAATTAATATAATTAATAGCTCAGCTCATATTTTCATCATAGATTAATACAAACAACTATGGTCAACAATTTATGGTAATATATCCATTTATTTTTCACAAAAATACAAGCGATATTAAATACAATAACAAAATATAAAGTAAATGCTATTTTTATAGTTTTTATATAAATGACATTAAAAGCAGCTTAATGATACCTGACAGGCTTAAATAGTTATTTACGTTCCAAGCTGCGAAAGCTTACTTTTAGGTGCGAGGTGTGTTTAAATAGCCGAGGTGAAGCTAGCGGCAACCGGTTTACGCTTGACGCCATTTTACTCACAATGGCTACTTTTTACGTACAGTCTTTTTCTTTTGCACGGTAGTTTAGTCAGCACTATTTACTGGACTATAACGAGACATTTGCATCGGTTGCAAGAATATCAAGTTCAAGATTTCTATTGGCATTAGCAAACCAATATAAACTATAAATTCATAACATGGATGTTAAAAATGCCTTATTAAATGGTATGTTAAAAGAGGACATTTACATGAAAGACACTAAAACTAAATATAGTCAAGTGTGTAAACTACATAAAGCCATCTATGATTTAAAACAGTCAGCCAGATATTGGTTACGATTGTTTGAAAAACCATTAATAGAAATGATTTAAAAATTCTACTGTTGATCGTTGTATATACATATTAAACAAAGTTATTGTGTATAATAATATTTATATATCACTTTATAATAATTACTTTACTTTACTTTACTTTACTTTATTGACCATGTTATATACAATCCAGTACATTTGAGGTCACAGTTACAGAACAACAAAATTTAAAAGACAAAATTTAAAAGACAAAAAAGAAAATGCACTAGTACAGATACACTAACAGAAATGATAAATATATGGTAGTTAAAAGATTTAAAATTATGGTTACATGCCCACATTTAGGATGACAGAAATTCGTCGACAGAATAAAAACAATAATTCAGCAGAAATGATTTGGCAAATCTGTGAAATTTTGCCAGATATATACTGTCCAGACTAACATCTTTATGAATGTATGAAAATTTATTATATAAATTTAAATTTAACTTATTTTTCTCGTTCATGCCTATACGAGAGAATGGCGTCACCAAATTATTAGCGTGCCGTGTATGGTAATTATGTACCTCAGATTGACTAGTAAATTTGTTCAAATTTTCAAAAATATTTAAAAGTGTATAAAAAATAAAAAGGCATGGGAGTGGGAGGATACTATGTTTTTTAAACAAAATCCTACAAGGCGCATCAGGCGCCGACCCTTCTAATGTTCTAATGGCAGCCTTCTGAAGTCGGAAAATTTTATATGAATAACTTGAATTTCCCCACAAAATGATGCCATAAGTTATGTGACTTTGAATTATGGAAAAATACACGGTACGTAAAACATTTCTGGACAAACACGTTTTCAATTGCCGTAAAGCAAATATTTGGGATGAGAGTCTAGAACAGACAACATCAACATGGCAGCGCCAGTTAAGGTTTGCTTCAAGAACAAAGCCAAGCAGTCTAACAGGCTCGGATCTCGGGGACCACTTGTCCGAGCTGATAAGCAATTTTTGCGTTTTAGATTCATTTAGTTTCAATTTATTTGCAGAAAACCATTCATTAGCTCTGTCTAAGTCGCTAATTGCCAAATCATTTCCACCTCTAGTCAATAGAGTTGTGTCATCCGCGTACAAGATACAAGTACTATTTATGATATGGTTTGGTAAATCGTTTATATAGAGGAGGAAAATAATAAGAAGATAACAATTTGTAATGTTTCAAATGTATAGTGGAGAGGTTTATCATTCTGATGCCAGTGTTCAGACAAACACAATATATCGAATGGATTGAACTTTCAAAATATAGAAATTTCGACAATTTTACTTGAAAGTCTCTGTACATTAAGGGCACAAACTGAATAACTATCCGGTGCGATATGCTTGCTGTCTCTCACTAGATTGTCCACTTCTGGTTGTGTTTGCCTCAAGACGTTCATCTGACTAGGCTTCTCCGGATTTATTTGCTGAATTACCTCAGATATAAAAACATTGAATAGTTTTAAGCATTATTTTGACGAACAAATTTTAGTATGATAGACTTAAAAGATATCAAATATTTTATTGGAATTAGAATCGACAGAAGTACTACTCCTATGTATTTCTTTGAATGTCTTAGAATGCAATGCTGTGTACTAGGCCTGATGTATATCTGTAAACATTCTAAGCAGATATGTATAAAAATAATAAAGAATTATGGCAATGCCTTAAAAGGGTTTTAAGGTATATTAAAGGTTTTTTAGAAATAAAATTAATTTACAACAGAAATAAATGTTAAAATCTTATATATGGCTTTGTAGATTTTGATTGGGGTGGAAACGAAATTGATAGAAAAATTACTACTAGATATCTATTTAAATTATATGATTCTTCTGTAATTTATTAAAATAGGAAAATATAAGAAACAGTAGCTGCATCATCTACTGAAGCTGAGTATATGGCCCTTTTCGGAGCAGTTACAGAAGCGTTTTGGTTAAAGTCCTTCGCAACTACACTTGATATTAATTTTATAGAACCAATTGTAGTAGAGCGAAAAATGTGTTATACCACAGCCCCCGGGATTCGAACCCAGGACCTTTGGCTTTCCGGGCCACTGCTCTTCCAATTAAGCTACCATGCCACCGCACTATTCACTCTACTCCTCGGGGTTCTCTTTTTACATAATTTGCCCCTAAATTCCTACAACCCCTTGTACATAACTGCTACCATAAGGCCTACTACAGTTCGGCCATCCTGACAACACAGCCGTCCTCGGCTGTCGGCCGTAATCCGACACCTGAAACTGTAATCCCACTTCTGAAACTGTAGTAGTAGGCCAGTCAAATAAAAAAAATCGGTGGAAAAAAATCCTAGAATTGATTTTTTTTTAAATTTTTCGTTTACACTTGGGCAGACGTATATCAAAGGCCCCAAGGGTGGGGGTGAGCTCGAGGAAGAGGGGGGGTTTAAAGGTACCATAGTTCAGTTTTTTGCTTATATCTCGGAAACGATTACTCCTATCGTTTTTTACCCTCTTACTCTCTTACAAAATGAAAGCTGATAAGATTTCATATAAAAATGTTCCTTTGCATTTTTGTCGTAAGACTAACCGTAAACCAGTTTATTAGACTGATAAAAGAAAAATCATTTCCCAAATGTGCTTTATGTGCATTTAGAGTATTGTACTGTACAAGATTGATAATACTAACTTAATAGATGAATTGAATAAAACAGTAAATTAAATTTATTGGGTCCAACACTTCATTAGACTGGAGAGGAGGTCACGAGGTTCTATAGCTATTCTATACTGTCTTGTTTTATATCAATATCAATAGATAGTTGATTTAATATAAATGATTTGAGTAAAACACATTAAATTGAATGTATTGATTCCACACGCCCTCATAAGTTGCATTTTCATCTTCATCCTAAACATTGAAAACCTAGTTACAATCTTGTTAATTACAATATTAATAGACAGATGATTTAATGTAGATAATTTGAATAAAACTTACAGTATCCTCATATGCCAGATTGTCGACATCAACTGGAGGGCCGTTCGTGCACGCGCCCTCACAGTTATAGCATACTGAAGAGCAATTGATGCCTGCCCTGCAGCATCCGCAACGTGCACCACAGCCTTTGGTGCAACTGCAGAATATTGTTGAAAGGATTGCAGCTGGGGCAGGTTGATCTAAGGTTGTCAAGGGATGAAGACCTCCATCTGCTCCTTTTATCCAAACCCAATCAGTAGGTTTGAGTTTGTTGCCCAGCCATTCTTGAACTTGCAAATAGACTCTGTATGAGTGTTGCAGTGCAGAACCCTTAGTTGGAGGTAGGGAGGAGAGGTCTGGCTTCACCCTTGTGGAGGATTTTAGGAATGCTGCGTAGCGCTGTTTGTTCATATCTGTTATTCTAGCGTTGTAGATTGCTAGAAAGATCTGCTCCCCGGCATTTGCAACTTCCTTAGGTGTTGAAGTCTTTGTGTAAAATACGCTGGAGAGTAAATGCAGGGGCTTCCTTATGAATAATTTAGCAAATGTTGACTTGCCTTTTCGGAAAATCGCGCAGGTGGTATCGCAGCCACTAAACGCGTGAATGAACAAAATGCTCTTGGAAATATCAAGTGCTTGCAATTCCTTGGAAGAATAAGTTTTGCTTTCCTCCTTTCCCCTACCAGGTTTGAAAAAATTTATCTCTCGTTCCCTTGGAGCTAACGCGACCAGCAGAACTAGCAGCTCCACATCCTCGCCGACGACAATCGTAGAACAACCACATTCTGCTTTTTCCAAGGCGCATCGTACGATACTGGCATCTGCATCAGAATCGGCCTGTCTAACTTCAATCCCCTCTGAAATCAGTTTCCGAGACAGCAATCTGATAAACCTGTCCTTATTTCTTTCATTGCCTAAGAAGTGTTGTTGCTGAGTCGTCACTGCCATTTCTTTAATGAAATCAATGTCGACTGATGCGGCGTTGGTGATGGTGCGACGTTTCTGTTCTGCACGTTTTGTGCTGTTGGCGGTGTCTAAGTAGCCGTCAAAAACAACAAAACAGCATTCCCCATAATGTTTTTTTTATGTAAATTACATATTGATTGAATATTACTAAGAAGGTTGAACATGTACCCCACCTTACTCGATGTAATAGGAATCCACCATCAATCACATTAGTGTGAAACTTGAGGTCTAAAGTAACGGGGTGAACAGGGAAAATATCATATAAAGCAGACTTCTTTATCTTTCGCATTCCCTTGTCATTAAAGAGAGATAATGGAAAAGGCGCCAGATCGTAACAGATAAAGTCTTGTAGATCTTCGTCGTTCTTCTTGGAAATAGCTACTCATTGGAATATAAGAAGAGAATCAACTACCGCCACAACATTGTCAATTTTAATAGTACAGGTCATGGAGGCCAATGATAAGATTTTGTCTTTTCGAGACAGTTTTATCTCCCCAAACTTTTTCCCTATCATCTTCCTCATGATAACCTTGCCTTGTTGTAAGGCTTTGTGGCAATTTACATCATGGTTAGCAACGACGCCTGTTATGAGGGAAACTAATGCTTGTGATTCTGGAAATGGAATATGCTGAGAAAACCAGAGTAAAGTAAAAATCGATGGGTGTGACCGTTTCCGCGATATAAGCCAAAGACTGAACAATTTTAACTTTAACCCCCCCCCCCTTTCTCGAGCTCACCCCCACCCTTGGGGACTTTTGATATATGTCTACCTAAGTGCAAAGGAAGCGTTTAAAAAAAGTTCCAACTCTCTAGGAATTTTTTCCACCGATGGCCCTATTTTTGTTTAATTTGACTAGGCTATAGAGTGAAAAAAGTGTTATAGCACAGCCGGGTTTCGAACCCAGGACCTTTGGCTTTGCCGGCCACTGCTCTTCCAATTAAGCTACCATGCCACCACAATATTCACTCTACTACTCGGGGTTCCCTTTTTACATAATTTGCCCCTAAATTCCTACAACCCGTTGTACATAATAATACCACTTTTTGGAGTAATTCAATCGCGAATTAATGTGGGCAATAAAAAATGTTGCCTAAGCTAGCTCAGCTCTTCAAAATAAAAATAAAATTTAAAATAAATTAATGAGTTCGGTAATTACCGAAGTCACTAATTCCCGTGGACGCCACTGGCTTTTACGCAGCTAAGCCAGAAGCTCCCAAGTTGTCGTGGGTATCGAATACTCTTACGGGCACTTTCTGTAATAGTTTGGGAGAAAGGAAAAATACACAAACAACAACTTATTACTAAATTTAATGTACAATTTTAATTCTAAGAATTAACAAAAATGTGGTATTATACCTGGAAACGCAGCATAAAATACATAAACAGCTTATACAGAAAACGGTTTAAATGTCAAATGCACGCTGACCTTTCCGCAATCAATATTATATAAAAATAATGAGGCAATACCTAAATAAGTTGATTAAACAGCGGTAATAACCAGGTGAATACATATAGACACGTCAAATGTTAGCTGAGGGCTCGTAGTAATATTATATTCTTAAGTGCACCAGCAATATCACCAGCAACATCAAGTCAATCTAACAGGGTGTGTCCCCCTTTTAAACTATACTTAGAACTAGGCTTATCTGGTATGTGGAAACTTCCAATACGAAGGTCCTGTCCCTCTATGTTCTAGTACAGGGGTCGATGGACTTCAAAAGATTTTCCCAAAGAAAGGTCCTTACAGGTGTTCTTAAAGGTGGTATGAAGGTGGTATGAGGGTGGTATGAAGATGGTCTGAAGGTGGCATGAAGGTGGCGTATCTTACATAAAACGCCAAGGACACAAGCTTAAATGGTTGGACGAACGACTTCGAAGAGACAATCTCGCTGTGCTCTTCAGCTAACTATCGCCAGTTCGATGTAACGCAGGTTCTAAAGAACACAAAAGTGGCAAAATAAAATGTGACCACGCGGTTTCAAAAAAAAAGACAAAATGGCTTACCTCAACGTGTTAATTTAAAGTTTATTATTAATACCACGAATGGTGGCATGTACAGATCTAAAATCTCAATACATGTATAGTGACTTCCCCTATTATATCCCGATATATCGGAACGTACAACGACGTTATTTAATTGGGAAACCACTAAAAACAATTTTTAACACACTGCTAGCACGCCAACTGGCCTCAGCTCGAACCGGGAAAAGAAAGAAAACCCACGCGACTCCCAATGTGTGGCAAGCATATCATAGAGCAGCGTCACAGAACTGCACGTGTCCATCACAAAGCATTAAGAAAGCACAGATTTGAACAAAGATATTTGTGGTAACGACCCAGAAAATGCGCTGTGGCAATATGAACGAAATGCAATAGACTATAGATAATAGAATAATGAAAGCAATGAATATGCGGACCTGAATTAAACACATGCAAAAGGGTACGAGTAGTTACTGTTCAAAATCCGTCAAATATACCTACAATACGTTTCGGATTACAAAATAGTTAACTACTAAAAGTGAACGTAACAATAATTGCTATCGTAAGGCCTACTACACAATAATAATTTATGAGGATAATAATGGTTGCAAAACTATAGCAAATAATCCAACAGATCAGAAGAAATCTAAGCATATTGATATTAAATATAATTTTTCTAGAGAACAAATTGAAAAGAAAACAATAACATTAAAACATAATTCAACACGTGAGCAGGAGGTTGATATATTGATATATTGATATATTGATATATTGATATATTGATATATTGATATATTGATATATTGATATATTGATATATTGATATATTGATATATTGATATATTGATATATTGATATATTGATATATTGATATATTGATATATTGATATATTGATATATTGATATATTGATATATTGATATATTGATATATTGATATATTGATATATTGATATATTGATATATTGATATATTGATATATTGATATATTGATATATTGATATATTGATATATTGATATATTGATATATTGATATATTGATATATTGATATATTGATATATTGATATATTGATATATTGATATATTGATATATTGATATATTGATATATTGATATATTGATATATTGATATATTGATATATTGATATATTGATATATTGATATATTGATATATTGATATATTGATATATTGATATATTGATATATTGATATATTGATATATTGATATATTGATATATTGATATATTGATATATTGATATATTGATATATTGATATATTGATATATTGATATATTGATATATTGATATATTGATATATTGATATATTGATATATTGATATATTGATATATTGATATATTGATTTATTGATATATTGATATATTGATATATTGATATATTGATATTTTGATATATTGATATATTGATATATTGATATATTGATATATTGATATATTGATATATTGATATATTGATATATTGATATATTGATATATTGATATATTGATATATTGATATATTGATATATTGATATATTGATATATTGATATATTGATATATTGATATATTGATATATTGATATATTGATATATTGATATATTGATATATTGATATATTGATATATTGATATATTGATATATTGATATATTGATATATTGATATATTGATATATTGATATATTGATATATTGATATATTGATATATTGATATATTGATATATTGATATATTGATATATTGATATATTGATATATTGATATATTGATATATTGATATATTGATATATTGATATATTGATATATTGATATATTGATATATTGATATATTGATATATTGATATATTGATATATTGATATATTGATATATTGATATATTGATATATTGATATATTGATATATTGATATATTGATATATTGATATATTGATATATTGATATATTGATATATTGATATATTGATATATTGATATATTGATATATTGATATATTGATATATTGATATATTGATATATTGATATATTGATATATTGATATATTGATATATTGATATATTGATATATTGATATATTGATATATTGATATATTGATATATTGATATATTGATATATTGATATATTGATATATTGATATATTGATATATTGATATATTGATATATTGATATATTGATATATTGATATATTGATATATTGATATATTGATATATTGATATATTGATATATTGATATATTGATATATTGATATATTGATATATTGATATATTGATATATTGATATATTGATATATTGATATATTGATATATTGATATATTGATATATTGATATATTGATATATTGATATATTGATATATTGATATATTGATATATTGATATATTGATATATTGATATATTGATATATTGATATATTGATATATTGATATATTGATATATTGATATATTGATATATTGATATATTGATATATTGATATATTGATATATTGATATATTGATATATTGATATATTGATATATTGATATATTGATATATTGATATATTGATATATTGATATATTGATATATTGATATATTGATATATTGATATATTGATATATTGATATATTGATATATTGATATATTGATATATTGATATATTGATATATTGATATATTGATATATTGATATATTGATATATTGATATATTGATATATTGATATATTGATATATTGATATATTGATATATTGATATATTGATATATTGATATATTGATATATTGATATATTGATATATTGATATATTGATATATTGATATATTGATATATTGATATATTGATATATTGATATATTGATATATTGATATATTGATATATTGATATATTGATATATTGATATATTGATATATTGATATATTGATATATTGATATATTGATATATTGATATATTGATATATTGATATATTGATATATTGATATATTGATATATTGATATATTGATATATTGATATATTGATATATTGATATATTGATATATTGATATATTGATATATTGATATATTGATATATTGATATATTGATATATTGATATATTGATATATTGATATATTGATATATTGATATATTGATATATTATGATATATTGATATATTGATATATTGATATATTGATATATTGATATATTGATATATTGATATATTGATATATTGATATATTGATATATTGATATATTGATATATTGATATATTGATATATTGATATATTGATATATTGATATATTGATATATTGATATATTGATATATTGATATATTGATATATTGATATATTGATATATTGATATATTGATATATTGATATATTGATATATTGATATATTGATATATTGATATATTGATATATTGATATATTGATATATTGATATATTGATATATTGATATATTGATATATTGATATATTGATATATTGATATATTGATATATTGATATATTGATATATTGATATATTGATATATTGATATATTGATATATTGATATATTGATATATTGATATATTGATATATTGATATATTGATATATTGATATATTGATATATTGATATATTGATATATTGATATATTGATATATTGATATATTGATATATTGATATATTGATATATTGATATATTGATATATTGATATATTGATATATTGATATATTGATATATTGATATATTGATATATTGATATATTGATATATTGATATATTGATATATTGATATATTGATATATTGATATATTGATATATTGATATATTGATATATTGATATATTGATATATTGATATATTGATATATTGATATATTGATATATTGATATATTGATATATTGATATATTGATATATTTATATATTGATATATTGATATATTGATATATTGATATATTGATATATTGATATATTGATATATTGATATATTGATATATTGATATATTGATATATTGATATATTGATATATTGATATATTGATATATTGATATATTGATATATTGATATATTGATATATTGATATATTGATATATTGATATATTGATATATTGATATATTGATATATTGATATATTGATATATTGATATATTGATATATTGATATATTGATATATTGATATATTGATATATTGATATATTGATATATTGATATATTGATATATTGATATATTGATATTTTGATATTTTGATATATTGATATATTGATATATTGATATATTGATATATTGATATTTTGATATTTTGATATATTGATATATTGATACATTGATGTATTGATATATTGATATATTGATATATTGATATATTGATGTATTGATGTATTGATATATTGATATATTGAGCCGTTACTAGGAGAAAAGTTTCTGTAATTTAAGGACGCACTAGGTTTAATTTGCAATAATAATGGCATTAATAATGCACAAAGTGCTGATAACTAAAAGTGCTAGTAATTCTGATTAGGTTTTCTGTCTGGTGTTCCCCTAATCCTTCAAATAAATGCTGGACTACTTAATATATTAGTGTCCATGTATGATTTAAGTTTTAATATTAATTTAAAATTGGCGCGAAAAATCGCTTAGGACGGGACTTGCTACTTACCCGGGCTGACGTCAGAGAGAAGATTTGCCGAACCCCGTGAAAGCCGAGTATATTATGAGAACCGAGTATGTTATGAGAAACTTCTAGGTAGAATCAACAAATAAGGTAAGCCTCTCCAGTGTTACGAAATTTTTAATTCTTTGTTTCACCACAATAATTGTTTTCTACGAGAAAATTTTTTGGTCCTTCAAGTCCGATTGTTGAACGGATCTTAAATTATTCTAATACAGTCTAGTCCTCTAAAGTGATTACAGTCTTCTAGATCTGTCTATTGGTGTATCTCCTCTAGATTTAGGAGAAATTTCAACGTGATTTTGTGGTGAAGGACTGATCCGTTAATCCGTTATTCTGTTTACCTATTTTTAGTTTTATTTTTCACTTTTTTGCTCTGCCGGCAGGCTGCGGCTGTTGTTCGTTGAATCTTTCCATTGTTGTCAAGTTTATAACTTATCTCTACATTCAAGGAATTACTTAAATATTGTTGTGTAGTGTATTCATATTTTCTCGCATGTACAAGCGTTTTATCGTATAATTTCGTGTCAGAGTTTAGAGTGTGAGAGAACAAATGGATACAAAACCAATTGAGAATAAGAGACGTAGGGTATACCGACGCGCAGAGGAGCTATACAAATAGCTCATAATGCACAATCCGATGCGAAATCGAAAACAGATTTTGAGGTGAGGTTTGAAAGCCTAAACGAAGTCGTAAATTTATTTGAAAGTTTACATTTAGAGATCGTATCAATGGTGGATAGTCATCAGCTTGATGCGCAATATGAACTACATTCTCAATTTGATACTATTCAATACTCAATAAAATCAATTTACCGGGAATTATTTGTTAACCGTAGTCCGGAGAAGTCCTGGAGAGGGTCCGATTCGAGTAATGCAAGTAATCATGAACGCGTTGGATCGGATAAGAGAAACGTAAAGATATCGAGAATTGACATCGCTAAATTTGACGGGGCCATTAAAAACTAGCCAACATTTTACGATTTGTTCAACACTTTAGTATAAGAAGACGAGAGTTTATCCGATATTTTTTAATATTTAACTTCATATTTACAAGGTGATGCGTTAACAGTTGTTAGAAATGTTCATATGACCGCACAGAACTATTATTAAGCCGTGTTTAAATCTTCAAAACAACTTCAAAACAAAATATCAAAATTAACGGGCTTTGTTAAGTAACCATTGGCGAACAATGTACCAAATTCCAAAGATAACAAACAACACCGTTGTTTTGAGAATGGTATTGGAAACATTTACTGAGAATCTTGATGCATTAGAACAATTGAAGCATAATATGTGGGACTTTACAAAATTTAGTTGGTTGTTTCAAAAGTTAGATCCCGAATTCAGAGTTCAATTTGAGTTGGTGATTCATAAATTCCTAGTTTTCAGATTTTGTATAAACTCCTTGAAAAACAGTGTCGTAGCTGGAAAACCACTGCTAATGCAACCGCTACATTTTCGGATTACGATACGAGTAGATCACAGTCCGATTCATCGGAAGCGGCGCAATAGGGAAAACCCACAGTGTCTTTTGCTACACATATTGAAAAATCCTAAGTATACTTTTAGTGCAACCAGTCGCATTCTGTACGTACATGTGATGAGTTCTTGACTTTAGAGCCAAATAAAAGACAGGAGTTTATAAGTTCAAAACGCTTATATTTCAATTGTTTTTTACAATTGATCATTCTATGTTGAAATGTCAATCAAAATACAGTTGTCGTGTTTGTCGCAAACGTCATCATACACTTTTGCATTTGCCCGCGTACAATAACGCTTCAACTGAGAACAACTATTCTAAGAGTAGAGAGGAGGTTGATAGGCCTTCAGTTAATGTGATGACAAGTACCGTACCATTAGAATGTACTGTATTATTTTCGACTGCTTTGATAAACATAAAGGATGGTGAAGGTAAAGTCCAAAGGTGTAGGTCCTTACTAGATTCTGCTAGTCACGCTAGTTTCATTACTGAGAGGTATGTAGAGAGATTGATACTTCAAAAACGTTACGTGTCAATTCCTATAGAGGGATTAAATCAAATGACAAGAAAGTCTAATTTAGGTACAGTTTCTTGGGTTGTTATGCCTGTGGGAAAACTCGATCCGAGTCTCAATGTTCACATGACTGTGATTCCTGTGATTTGTACAAATCTTCCTTCCTATCTACAATAGAGGTTGGCCTCGTTTGCAAAAGCTTTCTTTAGCTGATCCGAAATACGGAACTCCTAGAGAGATAGATGTACTGTTGGGTGCTGATGTATTGGTAATATATTGGCACCAGGTCTCAAACGAGGTAATCCATATAAACCAAGTGCAATTAATACGATTTTTGGTTAGGTGCTTCTTGAACAGGTAGGTAATCGTTCCATACAAGCAGTGAATTATTTTCACACCATATTAGATACTTCGGTAGATCTGGTTCTCAAATCATTTTGGTAATTAGAGCAAATTCCAAAGTACATTAGATGATGATTTGCAATGTGAAGATATTTTTATAAAAACACACTCGAAATCAGGACGGAAGGTATATCGTAGAATTACGTTTTCGTGAAAAGGTGCCTGTCAGGCGAATCTTATAATTCGGCTTTACGTCGTTTTCTTTCTTTAGAGACCCGCTTAGTGAAAAATCCCTCATTATATGAGGCATATTCATCATTCACGATATTACTTAGATCAAAATCATATGTCTGATGTGTCCAATTTCTCTGAGCCAAATTCCAAAAAATATTACATTCCATATCATAAAATAATTGTTATGATACCTCAAGGTGAGTCCACCAAGATTCATGTTGTATTCGATGCCGTTAGGCGTTAGAAGTCTTAGCAGATGCTAAGACTTCTGACAGTATGTCACTGAATGATCTCCTGTTATTCGTCTCCTGTTATTCGGTACTAGGTTACAAAGGGTTATCCTGCTTCGGACTGCTTTTCATATCCTGTGGATCCGATTGACCGTTCATGTACCAAATTAAATGTACTTTCTGAATTAGCAGGTATTTATGACCCTTTAAGTTTACTTTCTCTATTCACTCTGTTAGCTAAACATGTGATGGAATGTTTATGGATTCAAGGATTAGGGTGGGATGCTTCTCCTTCTAAGGAATTTCAGGATCATTGGTTCACCTACAAATCGCAACTTTCATGCTTCACGTCCATTTCTATTCCTCGATTACTTAAGGCGGAAAATGTGGCAATCAATGAGTTACATGGAATCTGCGATGCAACTTGTTATACAGGTGTGGTATATTTTTGTTAAGTATCCCACGATGGAAAAATTCACGGCTTAAGAATTTATATATTAAGAATAAAAATTTCACGGCCTAAGAGAATATGAGGCTAGAATTGTGTGCATCAGCGTTGTTCGCTGATATAATTAAGTTCGTTCTTTCCACTTATAAATCTCATCTTACCATTAACAATATTTACGCTTTGTCAGATTCCACAGTAGCTCTGACTTGGATTCGTTCGTATCCTCACTGACACAATATTTATTTGATGTACGAGTTAGCCTTATTAAATATATTTCGCTTTATGACAGTAATATCATCGGCTTACTGGTAAAACCTAAATTGTAGATTACAATAATTGAAAACATACGTAAATAAAGGTGTCATGTTGCAATTTTAAAGTTTTGAGTTAATTAACAAAAAGCGTTTTGTATTGGAACTTTTTTATTTTGCTTTTGATTTAAATGAGTAATATACCTCATAAAATAGATAATTTTAGGCTATTTTCTTTTGTTTATTATAATATTTAAAAAAAACAAGATAACAGATTAAAAGATTTTGTGAAACTAGATTTTTGTGTACATAACACCTTTATCAACTAACTTTAAACTAAAACTAAATATGTTTCGCCATTAGTAAAGTCATAAAGTCATGTAGCTTTTAACTCAAATTTATCAATACATTAATGCATATAAATAAAATTGAAGTCTCTGTAACGACAAAATAGCGGCTTTTTACTAAATGTATATGATATATATATGAATTTTTTGTCTCCCTGTCTGTTTGTTCCGGCTGCTCCGAAACGGCTGGACCAATTTTGGCGGAATTTTCACTGGCAGATAGGTGATGTTATAAGGCGCAACTTAGGCTACTTTTATTTTAGAAAAATAATTAGGGTTCTGCGCAAAAAAAATAAATCCATGAAATTGTGAACAAAATCCGATATGCGATACGAGTTGCCGATTTTGACGGGACTTTCACTGGCAGATTGCTGATGGTATAAGAAGTAACACTACTTTTATTTTAAAATTTTTGTCTGTCTATCTGTCTGTGTGTTCCGGCTAAAATCTCCGAAACGGCTGGACCGAGATTGACGGGACTTTCACTGGATGATGTATCACTAGCTGATGTTAGACTTAGGCTACTTTTATTTTAGAAAAATAATTAGGGTTCCGCGCAAGAAAAAATAAAATATATGAAAATGTGAATCAAATTCGATCTCCGAAATGGCTGGACCGATTTTGACGGGACTTTCAACGGCAGATAGCTGATGTTATAAGGAGGAACTTAGGCTACTTTTCAGAAAATTCATTTCAGAAAAATAATTTAGATCCGCGCAAAAAAAATTAAACCCATGAAACAATTTTAGGATCCTCTGTGAGTAATTTGTAAACAGTAGAGGCATTACTGCCTCTATTGGCAATATATTCAGTCCGGTTAGATCCATTGTCACATAATATATTTGTTTCTGATTTTGATATGTAAAGTGACACTTTTCAAAACACTTTGACGTTCGGATGTGTTACTTTTAACAACCAGTTACGAAAAGTAAAATATTACGCAACTGGTTTTGTAAAGTTCATCTCATAGTAGGTCATTTAGATCTGACAATCTATGAAAGTTACGAGCTGTCACACCGTTACAACCTACCGGATTGTTTTTAAACGTATAAAATTCAGTTTTCTTCTCATAAAATATAAAATTAGTGAAAATTAGAAAAAAACTTGTATGAAACACGTTGGGAAACACTATTTTGTGTAAATCGGTCCCTTTTACAGAAATCTGCTCTTTACAGAAACTAGTATTTTTGGAGCCAAGGCATAAAGAACAACGTCTTAATTTCGCGAACCAGTTTGTCGGTTGGCCCGACGACTTTTGGAATAATGTCATATTTTCCGACGAAAAAGTCATGTCATGATGGTTCCATCCGCGTCTACCGACCTCAGAATTCGAGGTATGAAGAGAGAGGTATATTAAACCTACCGACCGGAGTGGACGTTTTTCCATCAATGTTTGGGCATGGATAAGTTCCCTAGGTCCCGGTGTTTGCTGGAGGATAGGAGAGCGCCTTACCGGACAGAGTTACACACGCATATTTATTTTCCAGCAAGATAATTGCTCAATTCATACATCAAGAATTGTAACTAACTGGATTAATCAACACAACATAAACGTGCTTCCTTGGCCATCAAAGTCGCCCGACCTAAACCCAATTGAAAATGCATGGTCGATGATTGTTAAGAATATTTATAATAGACCTGGTAATAGACATTTCCGACCAGCAAATGCCGAAGAATTATGGGGGGCAATTGAAAATGCTTGGGACAATATCAACGTAGATTACACGAGGACACTTGTTTCATCAATGAGACGTCGATTGCAAGGTGTAATAGACTCAAATGGCGCCTGGACGAAATATTAATTTTATACAGACCTACTCGCGTTGGAGTTTTGTAGTTTTAAGTTACTTAATTTTTATAATTAATTTATTTTCAACATTTTTGGAACGTTCTTTGTTAATTTGGAATTTTTTTGATAAAATAATAATACAGTTTTTAATTTTGATAAGTAATAATTAGACAATAATTGTGAATGTCATAATGACACATCACATGAAACTCCAGTATACAACTGTTAATGTGAATTTACATCGTCTGAAATATATTAAAAATAAATACTTCCAATACATCTTGTCCCGATAAGTTATCGCTTTTAAACGACTATTGTCTTGAAAATATTATCGAATGTTTTCACTAAAATCGTATTCAAAAATTTTTCCTGTCTGAAAAAAATAAGTCCAAAATAACTAAATAATACTTCTCTTTTCCATACATGTCATCCTTAATGTTATCAATACTTCCAATACAATTTCACAGCATCCAGTGGTCTTTCTGTGCCGTTACTATAGAAACGGTTTGTTGGCACGCTGCGTGTTTGACTGTTTGACTGTGTTTTCTCGTAGTTGCTTCAATTTCAAGTTATTTTCAAGAAGATGGATGTTGATTATGATAGTGGTAGTGATACCTCATCAGATATGTCTGAGAAAGCAGATGCAATAGTATCTAATATGTTATCGGCCAAATCCAAGCTAGTACATGAGAAAACATATGACCAATTTCATGAATGGTGCGACAAGAAACATGTAAAAAAGGTTTCTGAAAATGTGCTTATATGCTATTTTGAGGAAAAATTATAAAACCCCCTACATTATGGAGTGTCTACTCAATGTTTAAAAGTACATTGAATGTTAAGGAATATATTGGTATAAGGAAGTTTTCAAAATTGGTCCCGCTCATTAAGAACAAAAGCGTCGGATACCGAGGAAAGAAATCTAAAGTTTTATCAAGGGATGATATCAATAAATTTATTGAAGATGCTGATAACGAAACAAATTTACTTTATAAGGTACAGATATAATCATATTTTTGTAATATTAGTAGTAATTTCAATATTTTTTAATTGTAGGTTGTCCTAATTTTGGGTATCAGCGGTGCTTGTCGCCGTGAAGAATTATTACATATAACTATTGATGCCATTGAAGATGCTGGATCTATATTGATTGTTAAAATACCTGATACGAAGACCTATTGCGCAAGAACATTTACTGTTTCAAATTCTGATTATATTGAGATATACTGCAGGTATAGAGCACTACGGCCGCCTCATACAAAAAATAACAGATTATTTTTGAAATATTTGAGGGGAAAGTGTATTAGCCAACATATGGGGATAAATGTATGTATGTATATGGGTCGGAGTGTAGTGGAAGGTAGTGCTACACTCCCATTCCACCACAGCACTTAGGCCTCATTAGGCCCTTTGTTCATTCCTCCTTTTTACTTGAGTACTTTTCTTCAAACCATCCTATTTATTACGGGTGGCCTGATGGCAAAGTCTCTACAATTTGTATGTATGATAGTATGGTTCTGAGTTACCGAGATTAATTACTCTGGTCCTCATTACCATTTATCTGGGACCACGCGTCCGCGGCAGATGTGTTGAGTGTTCCCAGATCTCGGGTAGACGCCACAGTCCGGGCCCAAGCCTGCCTAGGTCACCCATCCAAGTGCCACCAACGCTCGCTCAGCATAACTTTGAAGATCTTACCGGTCAAGTCTAAGCGGCTAGGCGGTCCCATTCAGTCACCTTAGTCGCCTCTTACGACAGGTAGGAGGTACCCTGGGTCTATTCTACAATTGTGGCCCCGAACCCAGAGGGAAAGTGTGGGGATAAATAAAATAGGAGAAATTCCTAGCTTGATGGCACAATGGCTTGGAAAAGACATTTATAAGAGCTACACAGGTCACTGTTTCGGGAGAAGCTCTGTAACTCTTACATCAATCAATTACATCAATAAAACGTCACGGTGGCTTTAAATCTGCCCCCGTAGCAGAAGCATATATTATAGAATATAGTTTGAATAACAAAATTGAGATTTCTAACAATATATTGAATTGTCCATCTTCTTCCAAAGAAATTAAAATATCTGATAAAATTTTGAAATCAACTCTTCGAGAAATATCTAACGTTTCTGATCAGCAGCAACATGGAACATCTTCGGGATATTATGTTGGAAGTAATTGTTCAAACTTTACTATCAATTATTATTCCAATAAATGAAATTATTTTATGATTAATAATCAATTAATAATTGACTCTGTTAAAAATAAATCCTTCAAAAAGTAATATTTCATATTTATTTTGTGAATTATTTTGGTAGTGAAAAAAAGTATTTTTTTCACGGTGAAAAAACTAAACATTTACGCATCAATAGAGATGCAGAAATGTCAAGTTTTTTTGACAGTTGTACAAAAAAGTATTTTTTTTTAAATGTGTCATGATATCTTTATCCACTTATGTCTTCAATTCTGTACTGCAATATCAGTCTTGAAGTTATTAATACCATTACAAAAATAATTAAACTGAATAATCAATTGAAAGATTAAGTACCCTACATTTCACTCTTCTTTTCATATTTTTTATCAAAATCGTCCATATCGTTCATCACGACACCCACATACTATTGCATAAATAACTTTCTTCTACTGAACATGTTTGATTTAATAATTTAATAGTGATTTTTTTGATAGTTTGATGAATAATAGTTATTCAACTAACAAGTCTATTGATAACATTTACTATACACGATAACCTTTTAATTAAAACGAATT
>CAXKVY010005456.1:0-21196 GCA_964058915.1 Tetropium fuscum | reverse complement strand
AAGATATATATGTAGATATACTCATGCAAGAGCATGTGTTACCATTTGCCAACAATGTTGGTGATATATTTTTTCTACAAGAGAATTGCAGAATTCATACGACGCAACTCATGAGAAATTTCCTCCAGTGGCACGGAATTCCGGTCATGGGGTAGCCGGCTATGAGCCCCAGTCTTAACCAGATCGGACATGTATAGAACATGGTGGACAGACGTAGAGACCCTTCAATGAGAGTCTGGCCAAGGCAGCCATTTTATATCACAATGCAAACATTCGCACCAATACACGTGGATATGCGGTATAAAATAAAAGGTGTAAAAAATTAGTGGTACTGCTTCTACTAACTTACCAGTAAAATATGTATATTCATGAATAATAAGAATGGGACGAAAACTCTACAATAATTATTATCAAACACTTTATTAATCAGAACAGAATACAAGAATAAGAAGATTATTTCACAACACTATGCATAGCCATACTTTTACTATCCTTGGCGGTTATTTTTTGTATTTTTTTACAGTTCACTTTTAATCTAAACACTATAAATCTATTAGTTAGTTTAGTTTTTAAATTATGACAGTTCAGAATGTGAGGAGCTTCAACCACCATAAACTTGCCAAATAAAAATTGGTGTGGATTGTTAGTTTAGTCTCTATTTTTTATGTTTTCCTTATATTTTCGAGAAATATATTCTAATTCAATTGTCTTTAGGTGTCCATTAATTTCCCCTACCAATCTCTGTTGATCATTCTCTTCTCCTATTTGGATCACGGGGAAATGCCCTCATCCCAGCCCCCTTCATAAGGGAAGTGTGACACTCAGGTACACAACATCCCGTCATTTTAAGTTATTAAGGCCTATTACCTCCTAGAAATAACTGTTTTGAGTTCATTTTTCTTTAGACACAAAGCCAATAACACAACAAACAACACAACCTCAATTTTTAATCACAACTTGCCTATTCAATATTCTGATTTCTACATATATGCACAAATATTTGAAGCTCACCTTTTTCACAATGAAGAATGGTAGAGTTACTTTACATGTCACAATTTTGCGAATATAAACAACCTACAAATGTCAAAATCTGAGTGACTCACTCAATTCTGAACTAAAATGGCGGCGCCAATCAGAAAGTGGCAACGCCTTGGCCAGACTCTCATTAAAGGGTCTCTAGACAGACGTGTTAGAAAGCGCCCTCTTAAAAGTATATTACTCTTCAACAACTGACAGCGGCACCTCTGGAAAAATGACAGAATCTAGGTCAGTAGATCCTGAAAAAACTCATTCGATGCATGCCTCGCTATTATCAAGCCGTAGTCGCTGATGGAGGCCACACACGTTATTGAGATTCGGAATTCTTAGGATAGCGGAAATGCTCACCGTACTTTGATTTTGTTACAGTGTGTACGTTTAGTCTTGCACAATTTTTTACAAATGTTTTATTTAGAGCTTAGTCTAGAGCAAATGTTTTGTTTGTTGTTTAAAGGGGAATCTTTAAAGAGGAAGAAACTTGTTTATTGGTCATTTAATAAAAAAATGTGAATTTTCCAAAAACGCGCCCTGCTAATTTATTTGGGCAGTGTATTAAAAAATTAAATCAATAAACTCCCGTTAAATTCTTATATATAGTAAATACTTAAAAATCTTTTTTCTCAATTCTAGCATCATATTACGTTAATAATACATGCTTACTAACCTACATGATACGCGTCGGAAAGAAGTAGTCTATAAATTATTTTTTACTACATCAATCAGTGTCAACTCGATTAACATTAATCAATCGATAATCCTGGCCTAAAACTTATTATAGTTAAAAATCGATGAACGAGCTGACAGTCTATTTTATCACTCGCTAGTAAAATATCACATGGAAATGACCATACATTTCCTTCATTATATTGAATAATATGCTACTTAACTAGGAATACTACTTTGTTTGCAATGGTATACTAGACTTGTCTCGATTATTGTGCTACAGGGGTTTCAGCAGTGATAGAAAACCACGTGACCCGTTACTTTTATAAATGTGGTGATTTTTAAGATTTTCAGGTTTTCTAATTTTAATCCTGAATTAGGAATAATTTTAATCCTTGGAATTTGGATACAATTACATGAGTTACCTTCAAGACTACGTAATTTACATCTGTTATTTTTGTGGTAATTATTAAAAATGAGAATGTTAGGTTAATTATAGGGCGCCCATTAAATGAATGTTGGTACTTTTGTTCTTTCCAGATAACAACACACTATATATTTTGCCTGTATTTTTTTGTTCGCGTGGTTTTCAATCATTGCTGAAGACCCTGTACATTTTTAACATATTCATTCTTCATAAATGATCACAAGCCACGTAATCACTAGCCTGGGGTATTCGTCTGGTCATCAAGTTGGTGGCTTAGTAACTTTCCTATTGCACTAAATCCTGATGACAACCATCACCCCAAACCAAACAATTTTTAAAAAAATTAAAAATATAAACTAATTCATATCTATAACATTTGTACGAACCATTAATATAAGAAATAATACACAAATTTTATACAATAAAACGCCCCGAGTCAACCAAATAATAGTAACGAAAAATATAATTATTTCAATGCCATATATACAAACTCTGTCGGAAAACTATAAGAAATCTAAATAGTATATTATTAAACAAGCAATTAGTTATACGCATCTGAATTTAAGATGGCAGCGCTACTGCGGGAATACCGCAAACGAATTACTGTGCCATCACTGCCATTGAGTGTCAGTGCGTTCGTTAACTATTTCGTGAATATTGTTCCGGTTTGGTGTGTTTATAGATCATGATTTAAGATTATTTTACATTTCTATTGAAAAATACGTCATGTTATTATAAGTTTTTTTCAGGTTTTGGGTAAAAGTGATCTGTAGGGGCTTAAAATTTTCGTTGAATGCCATATGTCCCCTTTTTCATTCAAGATGACTGTCGCAATATCGCGGCTTAAACAATAAATTTCCCAAAAAGCGACCGAATTAAGAGATGAATCCTTAGACAAATACTATTTAGGACAAATGTTCTGTAGGGATCCTAGATTTATGAAAAGCATATGAAAACCTAATCTTTTGTCTTTGACCCGGTATGTTTTAATTTTCAAATTGTTCATCAGAGGATACAGGGTGGTGAAATCCTTGTGCTCAAAATTCGTTGAAATTGAGAACTGTCTCGTTTTCACAAGAAAATTATGTCAATTTTTTCATAACGATGTTTTTAAATATCCCATAAAATTTTGGCCTGGGGGTGTATCGGCGATTTTCAATTATTTTTGTAAAGGTGATTTAGAACGATTTGTAGAAATTGTCACTTTTTCGTATTATTTTGAATTTGCAAAACCATTGATATTTGCCATTGTTTCAGAATCTACACTTCCATTGCCACAAGTAGCCCCTAGCCTACTCAGTTAAATTTTCATTCTTAATACATTATCCAAATCCAAGGTTTTCCAGAACCCCATATAATAGTGCGGCAGCGTAATGTTAAAAGTATGTAATCCGTATGCTACAAGCAAACGTAAAGCGGTTTTGGATTTAATAAAGCTTTCTTAACAAAAATTTGTTTGAATGACATTTTATGTGAAAAATGTTATCGATAGTCATCGGCCCGTGTCACGCTGTAGCTTACATTTACAATCTCATTGTTTTCGTATTTTATTTAATTGGGTTGTGGTGGACAACAGCAAAAATCTGTTGCCCTTCCTGGCTTTCATGTCATAACCGGAGCAGACATAAAGGGTAGTTTTTCAAAGAAAGAAAAAGTATCTTGCCGGAAGATACGGCATGTCCCGAATGATGTATTGTTAGTACCTACTTGGAAAGCTTGGTGGCCCTGAAGAAATCATTGTAATCAATTGTATTGCACAGCAGTGTACACTTATGTTGTTATATTATGTAGGCGTTATATAGGCACTTCATGGCAATTTCAAAAAAACATTATTGTAAACAATTTTAAAATCAGCAGGTGAAGCGTCACACAGTCTCTACCGAGGTGTTCGCAGTTTATTATCGCCAAGTCTCGGTAACGGTTTATCGTAGCCATTTCCGACTAATTTTTTCTTTCTTCAAATTATGTGGACTGAAACTTATTGGCTCCTATGACAAATACAGTCAGCATGTTTTTAAACTTGTAGCGTAAATACAACGACTTGTTATATATTTTTGCAAAACTAGTTTAGTGTAGTTTTCAAATATGTAGCTAAAAAATACCAAATCCAAAACCCAAAATATTTTTAAGGTGATAATTTTGAAACTTACTTACCTAATTTCCGTATCTAATTTCATTGACGTATTTTCCCGTTACTGAGCTAATAGCCCAGATATATTAGGGTTTGA
Source organism: Tetropium fuscum (assembly GCA_964058915.1). Taxonomy (NCBI): domain Eukaryota; kingdom Metazoa; phylum Arthropoda; class Insecta; order Coleoptera; family Cerambycidae; genus Tetropium; species Tetropium fuscum. The sequence continues at coordinate 16,840 of CAXKVY010005456.1, read as the reverse complement.
GCCTGAAAAAAAAATCATGTAAATCTGAAAATAGGTAGAAATATTCTATTTAGTGTACTGAACAACATACCAAAAGTCCTAAGCCATCCTATTTCGGCTTCATGATGAGAAAACGCATAGGCGGGTATTATCCCAGGAGTTTTAGGGTCTAACCCGAAAGTAATTATTGTAAATCTGGAAATTTGCATAGGTATATGTATTCTACTTGATGTGCTGAACAACATCAACTGGAAAAATACTAATATATCTGTTCGGTAGGAATGTTGTTCTCAGGGTGCAGTCATTGGTGGTAAAGTAGCCATCAGGTAGAAGGAGCACACCTAAACCTCTAAAGGTGGGTACGCATATGAGCACGAATGCGAATGAGGCAACCCGAGGACGCATGAGCATACGTATGTGTACGTCTGAACGAGGCGTGCTAATTTGTGTGAATCCACATGCATTCGGCCTCGACCCGATCCGTTTCTTGGCGGTACATCAAAGTGAGGCCGTACTCGGTGCGTGCTCAGTCTGGACGGAAACAAAAAATTCACGGCGAGGCGGTCTACTCTGTAGCGTGCACGGAAAAAAAAATTTATTGTATCCGAGTAAAATTTTTTAAAAACCCTCTCGTTTTATCGGCCAGGAGATCATTTAATAAACCTGTGCTATTTTGATTGAATTGTCCTCTTCTGTAAAGATATAATTGTGAAGACCATCGTTTTGGTTTTTTCTTTTTTTTTCTTCATTACACTGCTCAAAATTATAAAATAAGGAGTGCGCGTTCACCATCAGAATCTGAATCGGCCATATTTTTAAAAGCGACTGACAAAACGAGAATGGTCGCCACATTCTATGGATCGATGCCGTATAACGCCTCGTATGCGTCCACTATTCAGGAACCCAAACTTCCCGTATCTGAGACAAATGATTAGTCCTCGGGTTGCCTCATTCGCGCTCGTGCTCATATGCGTACCCACCTTAACAAGTATTGGCGGTACTTTCAGATTTTTATGTATTTGTATGCTAACTCGCAAGACTAAAGTCGTCGCGTCTGCTGGCGTTCAAGTGGCCGTATCTCCCATTCTGTCGCAGAGAGAAAGCAAATATATCCATGGAAAGCTTATTTTATGCCCTACAACTTCGGTCGCTTTTGCGATATCTTCTACATAAAGTCGTCCATGTCGCATGGAAAATGATGGTGTTTATTTTTTTTACTTCCCGCGATTTTTAGGGTTCCTGTGTCATCGGATGTTGAGATAGAGCAACTGTTAAGAGTGTTAGAGACTTTAAATACTTTGATAAAACCTTCTCTTTTACTTTAATCATAGCAGTTATAGTGGACTGGAGTTTTAGTTTACCGAGTGTCACAATTTGTTTTCAGTATACAGTCGGCTAACATCAAAGGTTTTTATTAGAGATGTGACCGAAGCCGAATAAATATTCGGTATTCGGTCTATTAGGCCAATTTTGCTCTATTCGGTATTCGGCCGATTATTCAGTGTATTCGGCCGAATATTTAGTTTGAACATATCAACATTATCAACATATGGATGGGATATCTTTTTTTTTAAATGCTACATTTCTCATGATTTTGTTTATCAAAGCTATAAAATCCAAATTGTTAAACATTGGAATGTTAAAAAGAAAGATTTAAAAATACAAAAGGTATTAACTAAACAAATTTTTCTCGATATCTACAAAATCAATCTCATTACCTATTTAGTATCTATTTATATTATAGTATAGACTATATATATATATTATAAAATAAACCAACAAAAATACGAATATTTATTTTTATTTATAGTATTAACTATGAACATAAAAAAGTAAAATAAATATTTGTTAATATTAATGTAGGTATAACTGAACAACTTTTAACAAATAAACTTAAACTCGACCTTTTGATTTTTGTTAATACTCGTACCCAATTATTTGTAGATTTTGATGCAGAAACACCAGGCTCTCGGCTCTATCAGGTAACATGCGACTCCTTTTGTTCTCGTAAATATTTCCAGCCTCCGAGAACAAGCGTTCACTGTAAGGTACTTGTAGGGACTGATAGCTAAACCTTTACCAGCTGACTCAATTTCGGAAATTTCTGCGAGTATTTTTCCACGATGAAAACGGACAGTGGCTTTTGCTTACTATTTCTGCCGATAAGTAAGCTTCTAACTCAACTGCAACACTGTTTTTAGCGTTTGAGCTGTCCTTACTAGTTGATGCTATTTCCTTGTCACAGTCCCAGAAAGTTGTGTGTGCTTGAGTGATGTTTGTTTCAGGCGATGACGATGCATTTCTGTCCATGCTATCATCACTGTCACTGTCTGAGCTCAAATCTCTTCTAAGCGTTTCAAAAAAAGTTTGTCTTATTAAAGGGATTCTGGCAGACTTAAAAAACTGCATTCGGTAACGGGGGTCTAGTAAAGTGGCTAATAAATAGTATTTATTCGTCTCTATTTCATCAAATCTTACTTTTAAGCCATTCATTAAAGAAAGTCGCATTTGAGAAATATTTGGTGAAACAAGATTTTTTTTGGATAAGTATTTGATCAGTGTTAACAATCGGAATCACTTCCGAAATACTCGCGACGGAGGTGCTTATCCTTTTCGTAACTTCTTCGAATGGTTTTAGCAGCATTAGGCAGTCCTCTAGTAGTTGCCATTGAGTGGAAGACAATTTCTGAAATGCCACATCATTTTCCACAATGTATAAGGTAACCGGTCTTTTTTTTCTAATAGTCTGGCGAGGAAATAATATGTGCTATTCCACCTTGTTCTGACATCTTGCACTAGCTCATGGAAAGGTAAATCAAGTTCTTGTTGATATAACTTTAATTTTTCCTGACTTCTCTCGGAATGGCGGAAGTGGGCGATGATGCGTCTGGAAGCAGATACCATTTCAGTGACGTTTTCCTGACATTGATAGCATTTTTTATCACCAACAGAGTATGAATAAAACACGGAATGGGAGTATGATTGGATTCCTTAAGGGCTTTGACTACATTTGCACCATTATCACGTAAAACAACGTGAATTTTTTCATTGGGTACCTATCTCCCAAAGTGTCGTAATTTCTGATAACATTTTCCGAATGTTATCACCTGAGTGCTGTCCAGTGAAATGTTTCATTTGCAAAACACAATGCTTCATTACAAAATCATCTGACAACCAATGTACGCTAAAACTCATAAAGCTGTGAGTACTGTTGTCACTCGTCCACATATCAGTAGTACCTGAGATAGCTGAAGCTTGTAACAAATTATTTTTCAAGGCATCTTTGGTTCGTTTGTAAATATCCGGAATTATCACATCAGTCATATGTTTGTGACTATAGTAAGCTTATACCTTGGTTGTACTTTTTTCATCAAACTTGTAAAACCACTACCTTTGACAATAGATATAGGTTGATTGTCAACTGCAATCATTTCAGTGATGGAATAGTGCAGCTCTTTTGCTCATTCATCATTAACCTGCCACTGACATACAAAACTTTCTTGACAATGTTGTTGTCGTAATTCTACACTAGTTACAGTTTTTGAGCATTTTGGCGTACCCTCGGGTATGTCACTCGGCGGGTTGGCCGAGTATGGCTCGGGTATGAGTATGGCTCGGGTATGTCACTCGGCTCAATTCTGTGTATGACTGAGGGTGCTTCCCTGAAATAAAAATTACCTGTCAAGCGCATTATGTTCCTCTTTTGTAGGTTGATTTGATATTGATATCTTTAGGAAACATCCTAACAACAACAACAACAAAAACAACAGCAACGAAGCAAAACAAATATTCAGTTTACCTTTAATATGATTCATAAGTGAGGTAGTTGTAGCGTTCTTCCCCTTGCCCCCTCTTGAAATTAAAGCATTACACAATGTATATTGGGCTTTTTTATCGTCCTCAGTGTCTTCCACTGAGATTCAAATCCACAGTTTAGATTTTTCGGGTTTACTCATTTTTGCGTAATAAATTCACACGCGTCGGCGAAATCGAAATCGTGTCTGATCTCGTCGAATATTCGTTATTCGGCTATTCGGCAAAACCACTATTCATCGAATCTCTAGTTTTTATAGTTGTTTGTTTATCCTTTACTCTTTTCCGCCAGCCGCCTGAATTGTGACATCGGAAATTTAAAACTACACTCCACTATACAATAAGTAACAATCAGAGTTAGTATATTCACTCTACAGCAACGTATGGATAGATATAAGATTTTCGTGAAGCTCGAAAGATATGGTGACAATGGAAATAGGGCAGATATTTATTTTTTTACGACGGGCTATGATATGTTATGTACTTTTAGGTTATGTTATATTATTATTGTTATTCCCGGCTCCTTACATTATATATGCTAAAAATCACCGGACTTCATTATTTTTAATCCAAATAAGATTCCAGAATGCACTCCACCCGTAATGGAGTGATTCCACTCTATTCGTAAAGTAAAGCGCTTACCTTCTATGTCCCGCAGGATATAAAGTTTAAATAAGATGCATATGCAAACTAGAGGCCACAATCCCGTCGTATGTAAATCGTTCCCGAAAGTATGAGTTTTGCATAGTCCAGTCTCCGAAGAGTTCAGATCTACTACTGCAATGTTTTAGTATTAACCGTGTTTCGACAGTTGTAAAAGTACACAAGGGTAACCTCATTATACCCATGGGTAAAACTTATATTCAACTCAGCCACAGAATGTTTGTTCCTGCAATTCAAATAAAACTTTAGCATGTGTAGAAAAGACATAGGCCTAAATTAATCCCCTAAGAGTATTTAAATTAATTACTGTTTTTACCTTTATTATTTTTTACAAACATCTACAGAATTCAAGGTAAGTAATTTTTCTGTAAGATTAATTATATATTACTGGATATATATATATATATATATATATATATATATATATATATATATATATATATATATATATATATATATATATATATATATAGATATATATATATATATATATATATATATATATATATATATATATATATATATATATATATATATATATATATATATATATATATATATATATATATATATATATATATATATATATATATAGAAAAGACATAGGCCTAAATTAATCCCCTAAGAGTATTTAAATTAATAATATATATATATATATATAATAATATATATATATATATATATATATATATATATATATATATATATATATATATATATATATATATATATATATAGGAATTAATAGATACAATATTTATAGTAGGTTTGATTAAAAAAGTTTGATTTACTGTGTTGTTTGTATATAGGACATGAAGTTTGTAAATTTTAGAAACGGATTTTTTTTAAAGAACTGTCTAATATGTTCAGTCTATAGAATTTGAAAAAATGTTGCTTTTATTTTATTATTTATATTTATAGTAGTTCATGATGACTTTAGCATGATATACATTTATGAAGTTTGTAAATCCCAAAAGTATGTTGAGATTTTATTTTAGTTATAGTTATTCTTATGTTATTCTAATGAAAAATCTAGACGTTTTTCCATTTCTTAGTTTAAATACAGCACTCATATTATTAGGATTATTGCAGTTATAATAGGTCGAGTAATAGCTTTACTTTATAATAACTTAATTTGCATGTATGATTAAAATTCTTAAATATATGATGTCATTTCATTATATTACAGATGTAAGCAATTGACACAAATGTTGTGTTCCCCCTAAACACCATGTTCACATTCCAGAAGAAGGTGATGACATGTCTATGTCACATATGCTACAATACAGAAAATGATGAGATTTCAGAGAATGAAGACAGCGACATTGAAAATGAACAATGTGAATTTGACGATGAAAAAATTTAAAACGAGGAGGAAGAGAAAGAATAAATAAATAGAGTTTATGAGTTATTTCAACAAACACGCAAGGGAAATTTTTACTAAGTGGTCAGACACCTATTAAAGTGTCTTTTTTATAGAATTTAAATTATTTACAATGTGTCCAATAACTAATATTAAGCCATCCACTAACTAACAAATACGTCCAATAACTGTACTTTTTGCATTTAAATTATAAATAAATTTCTACAAAACACATGATAAAATTTTATTGCAGTTACTAACTATTATCTTAATGTACACAAATTAAACTATGCTCTGAATAAACTATTTTCATTTGATTTATTGCAACGTTCAGATACAGGGTATTAAGTATTTTTCTTATGTAACTATGCAGTCTACCTTAACTCATTCATTAAAGATAAGTAGACACGCCACTGGCTGGGCTTTGATCACACGAAGCGGCGTTGCCGAAAGGACACCGCCGCAGAGTGATCTTCCATTTTCTTTTTCGCACTCATTGCAGTTTTTAGAACAATAATAGATCGGCTCTTCCAGCGTTTTATGAATGAATCGTTGGGTCTCCCCGTATTAATATGTCTATGGTTAAATTAGATAACCTATCCACGTGACTTTAGGGGGGTATCTGGCAGAAGGGAATTCGATGTCATCTTTGTATTTTAGCTGACGTTTGAGAGTTTTATTTTCAAGATTACCAGCGTTTTTCCGAGTGTTCGTGAAGTTATTTGGTGATTTTTATGTGTAAATACTATTTAATAATGATTATATAATAATGATTATATTTTGAGACTTTTGATAAGACAATATAAGTGTTTAGTGGCCAGAAAAACAAATATATCTGCTAATATTCGTAAGTACTTCATACCAACAAATAAATATTTACAATATATAAATTATTGCTTTTACATGATATTTTATAACTTATAATCGTTTAATATCCATACGATAGTCATAAACAAATTCATGCAGTAATCAGTATAATAGGTGTCTGACCACTTAAAAATTTCCCTTGCGTGTTTGTTGAAATAACTCATAAAGTCTGTTTATTTATTCTTTCTCTTCCTCCTCGTTTTAAATTTTTTCATCGTCAAATTCACATTGTTCATTTTCAATGTCGCTGTCTTCATTCTCTGAAATCTCATCATTTTCTGTATTGTAGCATATGTGACATAGACATGTCATCACCTTCTTCTGGAATGTGAACATGGTGTTTAGGGGGAACACAACATTTGTGTCAATTGCTTACATCTGTAATATAATGAAATTACATCATATATTTAAGAATTTTAATCATACATGCAAATTAAGTTATTATAAAGTAAAGCTATTACTCGACCTATTATATATGCAACAATCCTAATAATATGAGTGCTGTATTTAAACTAAGAAATGGAAAAACGTCTACATTTTTCATTAGAATAACAAGAATAACTATAACTAAAATAAAATCTCAACATACTTTTGGGATTTACAAACTTCATAAATGTATATCATACTAAAGTCATCATGAACTACTATAAATATAAATAATAAAATAAACAACATTTATTTCAAATTCTATAGACTGAAGAATTATATTAGACAGTTCTTTAAAAAAAATCACAAGTTTCTAAAATTTACAAACTTCATGTCCTATATACAAACAACACAGTAAATCAAACTTTGTTTATCAAACCTACTATAATTATTGAATCTATTAATTCCTAAATAATATTAGTTTTGTATTAAAACTTGTATTCTATTTCGCCTATTATTTTCTATTTTTGTATTTTCTATTTTTTTGTTTCGTATTAAATATTCATATTTATATTTTCAATATGAATATGATATATGTTTTATATGAATATATGTTTTCAATACCAACTTGACCAATTGAATATGGTTCATCAACATACATAGCTGGAGATGAAAATGGTGTTTTGCATCACCAGAAAAAAAATAATTTTAAATAAATATCGCACATGGATTATGTACCATATAAATTAAAGAAGAAAAATTAATGAAATAATTATTACTTAATTATAGCAGCAATATAAAAAGTTCATTTTTAGTTTCAACGCCGCCCCTGGCCAAGCTAAGCCGTGAAAACTTGTAGGTAACCTTAAAAATACTTGCATTATTTACCCATGAAAAGTAACATTTTTCGGACTTAAATGATCCTTTTACAAACTATACAAGAATGCACCATAGTTACACACTTATTGTTCACCTGAATCGCAACAAATACAAAGATTCGTAGAATACACTTAAGAAAACACAAGTACAAGAGGCGTTGTGGCAACCTCGCAAATTTCTTTCCATTGATTGTAGTAAAACTCGAGTAAAATTCATCAAACGACGTTGCCGGTGTTGAGATTTATTTCTCAACATCTACATCACAGTACCTACATTTTCGGTTGTCTAAGGTTTTCTCCATATATTATTAACGCAATAAGGCAATACAATAGACTACTTTTGCCAAGAAGCTGTTTTAAGTAACATTTTAGTATTAAAATGAATCAGATTCGTTGAAATTGTCAAATTATTTGACATCTCTTACGGTATTCAAAGACTTCAAGTGAATTTTACAGTAAGCCTGGCAAACGTGCCGTTCGGGAGAAAAATACGGACGACAAGAATGGAACGATCTCGGATCGGCCAAAAACGTTAAACAATTCTGTCTCTTGTATTAATACGTCTATGAATTTAATTGATCTTAGCTGACACCAGCAAATGGCTTCGCGGCTACCATGGTCATCGGTGTTGCTCACGGCTTGTAAACGTAATCTTCAAATAGTTACTTTTACGTCATAGTTATACGCCATATGAATCAAATCAGTATTGGACTAGTCAAACGACGTATGTTGAAACAATTCGTCCGGATGTATACAAACTTGTTCCCCGATGAGAAACGTAAACATAATACATAACGAGAGACGAGACGAGAGACTGAGCTGAGCATGGCAATGAGATGTTTTCCGTTGCAAAATTGGCAGCCTAGCGCGTGTGCCCATAAATGCACGGAAAGTGAAAAAAAAGTGAAATCAACTGAAAGATAACGAAATTCTGTCAGAGTTTTGAAACGGTGCTAGGCTAATAATTCGGGTAAGGCCTACGGCGCTAGGCAAACGAAATTGATCAGTTGATTGATATTAATCTCGCTAGAGTTACGATGTACGAAAACGTGCCCTCTTTTTCTTTTTGATACATCAGACTCCAACAACGCAAGTAGGACATGTAAACAGTCACTTATAATGTACTTCTTTTTGTCGTCTCTCTCGTTTTATTATTTTTTAACGAAGAACACTTCGAACAGCGTATGTTGGCGATTAACAATAAATTAGTGTCGTAACCGCCAACTTTTAAGATTTGAAGATTACTATAAATTACCTCAGTAAGTAGAATTATGGCGAGGAGAATATGCGGGATCCCGAGGACTTTGTGACGTCCGCTGTCCACCCGATAGGCGTATAGTACCTACTGTACTCTGTACTGTTTTGAAACAGAGAACAACGATTTTGTGGTCGCCTGGTGATGTAGAAGTATTCTGCAGGTCAGGTATACATGAGGCAACCTATACTACGTTTATAAGCCGTGGGTGTTTCTAATATTCAGCCATCCTGAAACCGGTCCGGTCCTCAGGACATCCTTGTTTGCCATCTGCATTTCATGTCGTATCTGCTAATAATTTGTGCTAACTGCAGTATGTGCTGTCGCAAACTGCGAAGGTTTTATTGAAACTGCATATTATGTTGCCGCAAGCTGCCAATGTTTTATACAAACTGCACATTCTGTCGTTGCAAACTGCGAATGTTTTTATGCAAACTGCATAACATGCTGTCGAAAACTGCGAATGGTTTACGCAAACTGCATATCATGTTGTCGCAAACTGCGAATATTTTATGCAAACTGCATATCATGTTTTCGCAAACTACTAATGTTTTATGCTAACTCCATATACCTTGTGTTGAAGCAGACATCGAATATTCTAATCTAATTGCATATTGATGTTTTTAACCAAGCTAGTTTCATTATAAAAAGACAAATACTATTTAATTATAATATAAATAATATAATATAAATAATAATTCACACTGACATGACAGTGTAAGACAGACATCTAAAATTTGTATTCGTCCTTCAACATATACACAGCTTGATATTATCTACCGCTGCCACGGCCTTGTATCTCCTTAAACCCCCTCTTTAACTTCAACTTCATAGCGATCATTATATAACACTCGATTTATGCGAAATCGTCTTTTGAATATTACTGGACTATGTCTTGAAAACCATGACTACGTCACCTTCTCTATAGTTTCGCATTCGCTCGAGCTTTATCAAATTATCTTTCTGAGCCAGCTGCTCTGTGTTATTATTTTGGAAATATCAGGTCGCAACTGATGGAGATCAATACGATCCAGACTGCCCTTAATTCCACTCACAATGTTTGATTATGAATAGTTCTTCCTCTGTATCCAGCAAGTACTTCCAATGGAGACACCCATTAATGGTCAATTTAATAAACTTTGTATTTGTTTCACATAAGTATCCCACAACTTTTCGTGTTGTCACCAGTGTGTTCGCTAACTCAGTAATGTTCTATTAACTGGATCGCATTGACCATTCACCCCTGAGGTTGCTACTGCTTTGATAATGTGTCTAAGTCCTTACGAGGAGCAAAATATATCAAACGTTATAAAGGTAAAAAAGGTCTGAATCCCTGATAATTCTCATTGGTGCACAAAACAGGTCCATTATGTTCGTTAAGTTCTTAAAGTTCGTAAGTTCGTAAAGTTCGAAGGATCACATCGAACTTTGGTATTTTGATCTGATTCTAGGAAATTAAAATTTGTAAATCTATCGCCAATCTATCACCACAAGAATAGATTGGTTCTTCTTGTTACTAGATACAAACGGTCCCAGATGGTCTAGATGAAGTGTGTGAAATGGTACTGCAACCTTTGCAATGGGATGAATGGGATGGCATTATTTGCCTATTTCCTGAAGAATTTTTATAATATATGATATGATAATGTACTTGACAGAATCATCATGACACAATATGGCAGGATGGCAGATTTCAGCCTGCAATTTTAGGGACTAACCAGGTCCCTCTTCCATTTTGCAGTTTTTTATATACTTTTCCTTCTTTCAACACATTTATTTATTTTATTTAAATTTTCGCAAATTTCCACACTGCTCTTTTTTTCTTTGGCAGAATATTTTTTATTACTGATATTCCTTCATCTTACATTAGAACTACTATAACCCAATCAGCTTCTATCAAGTTAATAACCTTAATTTCTTCCACTACATGATTGCGACTCGATGCTCAATCTTAATCTCCAACCACCATCGAATCGACCTATCCTAGTAAAAATCATTTTTTTTAAACATTGTTTACATTTTTTTGTCTTTTGATCTGTAGTCCAGCAGGTATACTCCGAAAAACCTAGTGCTGCCATCATCTCTAATTTATATGAATGATAGGATTTCTGCTCATATATACGTATTACTAAAATATTCTACCACCCTTTTATCTTCACTAGGCCATCGCACTGCTAGCACTAGCGTCAAATATGTCTAATATTGGCCTCGATGAGCCATTTTGGCTTTATCAGCTTTTTCTTTTTCGGTCAACCATTTCCACTTCATATTATTTCCACTTAACTTGGTTAATGGTTCAACAGTTGTAGTGTAATTCTGAACAAATTTACCGAAATATCTAAATAGGCCTAAAATCTGTCGTACTTGTTTAACATTCTGAGGCTCCGGCATGCGTACGAGAGCCTACCTATATTTTCTTAGTACCTGGTCGAACGCCCTCTTTACTTATTCCTCTCCCAAGGTAGTCAATATTTGTTTTGAGAATGGACATTTACTCAACTTCAAAGTTAAATTGTTCTTGCGAAATACTTTTTTCTAGATGGTCGAGACCCTCTTCCACTGACGTGAAAGGAATTATGATGTAATCAATATACGGATATGCGATTTTGTTCCCTTCCAGGCGAATTTGTCAGTTCAAAAGGCATTCGCAGAAATTCGTAATGTACCTCAAGAGTAATAAATGCTATTTGATAGAATCCGGACGCCATATCCAAAGTAATGAAATACTCATTGCCTCCCAAACTATCAATTTGTTCATCTATTAATAGCAATGGATATTTTTCTTCCATTAACTTTGCATTTGACCTTCTATAATTATTAACCACCATGTTATTGTCCCCCGTATTTTTTTACTAAGGACAGTGCTCGCATAAGGCGCAACGGATTTACGGATTATATTATTTTCCAATAAGTCCAATCATTTTGCGTAAAATCTTTCTCTGAAACTGACATTCTATATGGAATGTAAACGACTGGTTCTTCATATTTTAATTTTAGACATTTGGGTATCATCCGGTTTACCAAAGTCAATTAAAACGGTACGTAATCACTAATTTGTTTGTTAGATTTACTGTAATTGATTTTTGGGAAACACTAATTTGGTCCCCATGTGTTATGTTGTGAGACGCGAAAGCCACAATCTATAAATGCAGTACAATTTTGGAGTATATCCAGACGGGGGCCAATAGAAACCGCGAGACGTGGTACTTGGTCTAGTTATCATTAGCCGTCAGCAATTACTGTCACTTTTTGACATTATTATTAATTGACAACCGAATCAGTCATTTATTTTCTCTCGTTCATATTGTTTGCTTATTTAGTAAATTAAAACTGAATTGGCTTGCATACGCATATTGGCTTCGGGCATATGCTTATTTTGCCCTATCAGAGTTTTTGCCTTCAGTGGTTTTGTTTGAGTTAAGAAGTCGTGACTTTTATTTCCAATGTTTATTGATTGATTCACAGCCCTTAAACCTAGCAGTGTGTGCACTCATCGTAGATTAGCTAGCTCGGGTCCAGCGGCCCTCAAATACCGTTGGTGGCTTCAAACTTTTCTTCCATACCTAGTTAAATTACTTTGCATTTTCATTTTAAGCATCAGTAGTTCGTCTACGTTGACCTGGAGAGCTGGGGCAAACATATATTTTACTCTCCCAAATAAGGCAGCCTAGCATAACAGTTAACGTCTTTATCGTTATCAAATTTTGATCGACTACATCACATCAACATCACATTGCTCTAAATAGTCTAATTCGCGAATAACTAGGGGCTCTAGGGTACGCAACTTAACTGTGAGTTTAGTTTTTAACAACTGATTAATAAAATCTGTTCCTACATACAATGAATTCATGGTTTAGGTGTCCATCATCTAGAATCAACACCGATACTGTCGCATTAACTTCATGTTAATTGCGGCACAATTTGACGTTATCAAAGTTTTGCCACTGAAAGGTTTCAATATTTTTGGTTACGTGCCATTTTCATAAACAAACTTTCACGTGCATATATACTGTCCATCGCAAAGTGGGCCTATTTTATTGTACTTTAATCCCGAACCGCCTGAACGTTGCTCTTGTGTGTGGCCAAATCTTCTACAGATTGTACATTTTCTTTTCGATTTATGACACTGCAACTGACAATTATTTCCGCCACAATTGTAATAACGCACTTTGTTCTGTATCTGCTCTCGATTATTGTTAAACGGTAAACATGGATTATATTATTCCTTGTTAACTATTAAGCGTCGTTATTACTGTGTCATTGATCTTAATATTACCTATAATACTACTTAAATATACTACTTAAATAACTTTCTAATTCATCTGGACAGAAAATTAGCAGCTATTATCTGTAAAAGGCCACGCTCTTATCTGTAATACCTTCTAAGACACTGCCTATTAAAAATTTTTAATCGGAATCATGAATTGGCAAGTGAAGTTTATCGAGTTCTGCTACCTTTTCAAAGCAATAATCACCCAAATTTTGTTTGGAGTGAGGTACATCAACAGCGGCTTCCGATAATAATTTACCGAATTTGACAATAGCCTGAAAATTATTTTGCGACAGTTATTTAACAGTGTCCCAATCGAAACCCGATATTTGATATCCCACGTGCAATCCCACGTCATCTACTGGTAGCTAATTTTAAAGTAAGTAAATTATCCCAATTGTGATATGTCGCTAGTTCATTTACAACGGCACTAACAGATAACATTTGTCTATTATTACTATAACTTACTAATTGAGCGAGTTTACTTATCTTATGTTTCTAATTACGTTGTCGCTCATTATCTGAAGATGACGAACTCTAAGCCGACAGTGGTCTTCTGGATCTGGCCCTCTATGAACGTGTTTTTTCCATCGCATCTGCTATAGGTTAACTAACTAACCGCAAGTTTACGCTAACAATATCCTATCCCACTTCTGCCTTTTGTAATGTTGAAAATAATAAAGTATAGTTAATAATATACAGATTAATAGACAGATTAATACAGATTAATAGATTAATATATTAATGGATATTGAATACATCTTAATAATAACGCATATTATATATGACTACCTCTGCTACAGTTACTTTTCTTTCCTAAGAATATAAACAATATCTCAAATATCCATATATAATATATGTATCAATATTTATTTTCAACTCAATAATATGCGGACAGCAGCGTATAGCTTCGCGGCTGCTATAGGCGTAGGTGTTTCTAACATTTGTATTAAATAATAATATTAAAACTTCAAAATGTTTTGAAGGAAATAGGTTCTTCACTAAAGCATTTGAATTCCTAAGATTGTGTATGGCAGACAAGTTCTTTTTCGACTGAAATAATTTCATTTTCATCATCTGAGGGCCTGTCAAGTCTATTACACTATAATGTTCTAACCCGAACGAACAAAGTAACGATCTAAAAGGTTAGAGCAGTTATGAATTTGTCAGTACTAACCCAGTCTGTGGGACCATTATTCAAATTTAGTATTATATAAGACAAAAAATTTCGAAATAATAAATGTTACTTATGGATCTTATTACCTAAAACAGTTGCCTCTAGTTAACTCGTATAATATAAATAAGAGAATATTTCAAAATTATAAAATTAAACGAACTTACCTTAAGTGAAGTTCAATTATAATTATATGAAACGTCTCGTCCGAATAGATCAAATTGTAGTATACTTATTTCCGCTAGATGGTACCACACGCTTCAAAGATAGAAAACATTTCTCCGCGCTCCCGTCGCTATCGTCCATGTTTCGTCGCTACATGTGTCATGAAGTTTGACGGACACCACTTGTAATGTTTCTCAATACAAAATCTATACGGCTTCCAAGTCCATGGAAGTTGAACCTCCTGTCTCACTGTCGCTCGTTAGTGACTTGGATGAGCTAGAGGAGAGGCGACGACTGGAATGTGTTCGCCTTTCAATACTGTCATGTTTACGTTTTAGATATTTTACCTCCAATAACGCCTTTTTTAACCTCTTCTTTGTCTTAGTAAAGTTCTCATCATCCGAACTTGGTGAATAAGATTTCCTTTTCTTAAATATTTCCTTATTTCCCATTGTTCCAAATAAAATTCACAATAACACTTTATCGCGTGGCGTACCACTTCGCACACAAATAAATAATGAGAATGTAGCGACGAAACATGGACGATAGCGACGGGAGCGCGGAGAAATGTTTTCTATCTTTGAAGCGTGTGGTCCATCTAGCGGAAATAAGTATACTACAATTTGATCTAGAGGACGAGGTGTGGAATATAATTATTGTTAGCCATTATTTATACACAATGCTATATAAACTACGAAGTTCTTAGTTTAAATATAGCATTGTGTCTATGTAATAGAAGTTATTTTTTTATGTAAAAATTTAGCATATTATGAAAATATAATAACGGAATTAATATAATATTACAGTAGAACCGTGCCATTAATTTTGACATATCTTTTGGCAAGCCAAGTTGTAAGTCATGTCATATCGTTAGAGTAAAGTGAAAATGTGTTTGTGGTTTGGAACTGAATCATTAGGAAATATTGATGCTGAAATTGGTAAAAGTAGATCAAATAGTTATTATTCATTATTTTTATCCGATTTTGTGTTAATAAATTTCTTACTATATATCGTCTACAAATTCATCAATCTGGTAGTCAAGTCAATATGTTCGAATATGTTCCTAGGGAAATATTCGAAAAATATGCATTTCATAGGTTTTCCCTAAGAGAATGCGTCTTCGTTATTGGTATACTGTAATCATGTGACAGATGAGGACGATTTTCATTTTAATTACTTTTTATTTTTATATAGGAAATTTTATTTTATTGCCCTTTTAAAGTTTAAAAGTATTTGTAGTTATATTTTAAATTCAGCTTCAAACACATCAAAACCAGATCTTAGCCGAGTATGAGTTGGCTTGACCAATGCAAATTCAAATTACAATCGCAGCACGTATAAATGGGCATATTGGCTGGCCTCTGACCTACATCACTCTTAAAACGGAGAAACTTCAAAAGGTTAAAAGTTTTTATATTTTTTATATATTTCGCATCACAAAAAAATACTAATCCATAAAACTGGCAACGAACTATTTACACATTTTATAAAATAATTTTAACATGTGGTTATTAATGAGTTTAAATAGTTTTCAAAAGTCAACATTGTTTAAAATTTTATAAAATACATTGAATTCGCCTGGGAAATATTTTATAAAGTATACTTAATAAACATTCTCAACTTCTGCTCAGTGGTTTTGCTTTCGCTCAGTAGTTAATCAGTACCGGATATCTGGATAACTCTCTTGGAAGTCAATACAAAGTACATAATATATAATTTTATATTATACATTAGGCATTTCACCGTAATTAATTTATATTTTTTTACCTATATGACTGCACATAGTAAATTTATTAAAAAGTTTTTAAACTAATTAAAAATCAGTACCGAATAAAATATTTATTTGTTATTCATTTATAAACGTCAATTTATCAATATTTCTTTTTCCAATTCTTTATCTATATTCTTTAATTCTTTTTTCTAAAATAAGCCTAAGTAAGTAGACTAAGTTACTCCTGATAGCATCATGCAACTATATGCCAGTGAAAGTCCCGTCCAAATCGGCCGTTTCGGAAATTAGCCGGAACATACAAAAAGACAGACGGGG
>CAXKVY010005455.1:0-25731 GCA_964058915.1 Tetropium fuscum | reverse complement strand
TTTGCAAATATATAGGGGAGATCCTTGTACTTTGGGACGGTTTTTGTAAATATTTTTTTTTAGATAAAATTGTGTTTTTATTTTATAATTTGAATAAGGCATACAAATCGTATATGTTTAAGTAATATAAAAAATATATACGCACAAAGAAACCAATAGAATTCCTGAGAAAAAAAAAATAAAAATGACTCTATGTCAAGTGTCCAAAAGTACAACACTAGCTTGTTCTTTGAGACTAGGGGGTTTGTACTTTGGGACTGCAGTATATTCCACATTAAAGGACGATAAATCGATAGAAAATTTTATCTCGAGACTTTTCCTGGCTGTGTCTCCCACTAATACAGATTTTCCAAGTTTCATTACCATATCTTCTTGGGGTAATTTATATACTTTGTCGCTATGAAAATAAAACTTGGTACCGCCCATGCCCTTTTTAGATACTTAGCAGCAAAACTGTCAACATTAAATTCATCTATTTGGGCGTCATAGTATTTTTTATATTTTTTTGTTGCAATTTCCGGTAATATAAAATCTCCAACAAGTGGATCATTCTCAAGTTAAGGAAAGTCGTCTTCAGCTTCTGTAGCGCCAAATTCTACGTCTGCTAAGGAATCATCAGATGCAATCCAACAATCGTCCACAATTTCGTCGCCAGAACTACTGTTGTATTTTTTTTGTAACTTTTTGTCTTTTAACTGCAAACTTACTCTTTGTGTTTTTTGCCATTCAATTTCTCTTGTTTCTGGAGTGTCTGTAACAATCCTGCATCTCCCAGGCTTTCTTCCCCTTTTCTTTGTAGACTTTCTTGCTTCTACCTTAGGCTTGCTTCTGCCTTCTCCTTGTACTTTGGGACGTTCCAAAGCACAATCACATGTCATGTTCCAAAGTACAAGCACAGCATGGTTTACATTGTTTTGAGTTTTATTATTAAAATTAAAAGTATATGGTTAAAGTAATATGGTCAATACATACCTCAATATATACAGTATTATATGTAATATTAAATAATATAAATTAATTATAGAACTTGTTGTTATTTACGTGGATGATTAAAGATATAAAAATTCTATTGGCAGTACGATCCATAAAAGCGATCTGCTAAAGAAACTAATTGACTTATAAAGTTTACATTTCACATACAGCTATCTCTGGTTAGTAGATAGAACTAGTTCTATGATTGGTGACATGGTTGCATATTTTAAAGGAAACAGCTACATGCCCCGAAGTACAGGCAGTCTCAAAATACAAGCTTCTCCCCTACTTTACTTGTAATAAAAAAATGGTCTTAGGAAAATAAACGATTGATTTTCAAATACCACAAACTAAAAGCATATTTTTGCAAATGAACTGAAAACATCGTAAAAAATAATATTTGATAAAAAAACAAAAACAAAAAACACAAGAATTGTAAATTAAAATTTCGTATCTGTTCGTAATTTCGATTTTCTTATCTTTTTCTTTTCTTCAGATAAATATTAAATGCAAAATCCAAAACGTCCTAAAGCTAATCCACGCGACGCGACGTCTCATATATCAAACTATGTCTACGTATTAAGGACCAGATAAATTCAAATGTCATAATATATACAGGAGATTTTCCCATCACACTTTATTTAGTGTGTGGATCAGCGAATTAGCGAGTCACCACCCACGTAATTGCAGCGTCAGAATTTCAGAAAGTAAAACAAAAATGTAGGCGTAATATGAATCCAGTTTGAGAATTCGTTATAATTCCGACATTGGATTTAATATGTCCCGCTGAGATTTAAAGTTTAAAATTAAAGATATTATCCTCGGGATTGGAAACCTCTGGAGAGGTATTTCTCTTAATCTGGATGCAGTGATGATTTGTGTTTTTATTAGCAAGCCAATTTAAATTTTAATAGAAACCGATAGCTAAATGCGCTGAGGACTCTTAGCTAGGGGAGATATTGTTTTCGGATGACACGCATTGAAAACTAAAATAGAAGAAAGAGAAATAGGTGACATTCGGCTCTAGTCTACAAATATTTAGTTCAGAAAATATTCTGATATTTTTATTCATTTTTAGATCTTCAATAATTTTGCAAACCGACTAAGAAGTAAATAATGACGTTATTCATTCTTACTTAGAATACAATCAATTTGTTAGGCCTACTATTTCCCTCGTCTTAATTTCCACCAATCACAAATGCGCAATTTTGAATTACAAATGGATGGAAAAACGGTATGACAGCACCTTTCAGCAGTTTTATCGAGTTTACCCGCGGCAAAACTTGTCACCAAAAATTACACACAGCTGTTGTCACCAAAAATTACAATATCTTTGATGACAAGTAATTATGGTCTCCTAGGACACATTTTTTCTGATTTTATTGTTAATAAATTTTGTAATATTGTTTTTAAACAGTGCTAGTTAGCTTATGTAGTGAAAATGAGTCGCATTGGAAGTGATTTAATGACTAATATTGATCTGGCGATTGAGAAAAGTGTACCGTACAAACCCATATGGTTTATGGAATTCTGGAAGACAAAGAAATATGAGCTTTTGAAAACTACAAGTTTAGAGCAACTAAACCTAACCCTGAAAGATTGGGCGTGGAATATGAAGAAAGAAAACGGTGAAAATTACAAAGGACTAGTTGTAAAGACAATGTGGAACACCGTTGCAAAAGAAATGCAAGACATGTATTTTATGAGGTGGAAAATAATTTTTGATCCATTTAAAGATATTATCTCTAAGTCTAGTAGGGCAGCTCGTACTGCGAAACGAAGGAATTTGCAGATGTGCGCCAATAAAAGAAAATCGAGCTCTGTTTCATTAAAATCATTCATTAGGAAGACTAGAATATAATCCCCTCTTTAATAAAACGGCAGAGTGGAAAGAAAAAAATGGCCGATAGTAAATGGCTGGTCCCCAACACGAAGAACCCTACCTTTTGTCTAGTCCGTCTTTTTAAAATTCTAATGGTTAAACGTTCATCTAGAATAACAACTGATAGATTATTCTTAACACTAAATCCATCATGGAACAAAGAACAATCAAGTGAATGCTACAAAAACACTCCAGTGGGAAAATACGAACTTTCGAAATGGACTAAAGAAGGAGTGGGCGAACAGCAATTAATTCAAATTACTGGCCACTGTTCAGCCAACTCAATTAAGCTTTATCTGCAAATGGATAATGAACATTATTCCAACATCATAAACACGCCTTAGAAGTGACGCCTCAGAACCTCCAGCTAAAAAACAGAACACAGAAGATCCTGCAGCAACTCCTCGAGCTTCTCACTGTACAGCTGGACCCATGAGTCCATGATAATTGTATATTATTGTCCTAATGAATTGATTGTATTCTAATGAATAACGTAATTATTTTTTACATTTCAGTGCAGTTTTTTAGAATAGATATTTTTAGAATAGAAGTCGGTTTTGTTTTTTGTAAAAAATATTTAATTTCTTGTTTACAGTGAATATTGCGTTCTGTATGTAGGGATTTTAAAAAAAAATCGTCAAAATCATGATATCTACATAAGATCCAATAAATTATCTGATAAATGAATACTTTAAAATTATTAACTAACTTCGAAAATCAAGTGTTAGAACTCTGAATGCACTAACGCGTGCCCTCTCAATCAAAATCAAATTATAAAATTAAACACCGTTCAACCGAGCCAATATTGAACTCGATATTTCAATACCAAAAAAAAAACCGTGAAAGGCTTCTTTGTATCTACAGCAAAACATTTCGGTGCGCCGACCAAACCGAGTATTGCGTAGACGCCAAACATTTTAGTAATACAAAAATGTATTAATAAATCATCGAGAACACAGCACTCAGCGTACTGTAAACAATAACAAAATTCAATATAATTTTGAAGAGGAAATCGCCACTGGTATTCTAGATAATTTCCACAAGAATGATCACGCTGTAAAAGTACGCCATTTAACTGTAAACGCTGTTTTATCAATATTGGCATAGTCCTTTGTGTCGTTTCGAATATAAAATAAATTGTTTTATGTTTCATAGCCACCCCATCTTCACAATAAATAGTTCTTCACTTGTCACATGAGCACATTACATTAATGTTATATTAACAACATCCATAAAATATACTTTATAAATACTTACTATACATATAATATGAGGCATCATTTATATAATCACAAATTAAAATTTAAATCTAGTATTAAATGACGCCCACCATGGTAGACACAACTTAAACTAAACATTAAATATATTTTTCTCAAATGTATTACAATATTATATTAATGGCGCCCATATGATCTTAGAATAACTAATGAATAATCGTTACATAAATGGCGCCCAACGCAGGATACCCCACATATACGATTTAAAGTTTATTTAATAAAAGAGTAATACGCATTTTCCGATATTTTACTGTATACGTTCAATAACCTCTCTAAAAAGGACAAAGTGCTTACTTTAAATATCATGGTGACGTCACGCTCTGGGGGCTTAACCCAGATGGAGGCTAATATACTCTCTAAGCTAATTCAACAGGATTGTCTAGGTCGGTCGAAGCGGCGATGCCAGAATGTGTTCCAGTGCGACGCTTCTCTGTACTGTATTTAAAATGTAAACAAATTAGAATGTAAACAAAATAAAGTAGCTTTCTCATTAGTCAATTATTAAATCAAATTGGCCGCAATAAGTCATTAAGAAGCAAGCAACTAACAACTCTCGTGTCAATTTGGCAACCCTGTTAACGATATTTTGTTTTGGGTTTTAGTATAGGACGCCGCCACGCGCCAACAAAAAAATATTGTTATTACACGCGCGCTTGCCTAGTTCCTAATCGATTCTTGATCTTTTTTAACGGTTTATTTGTTGCGGTATTATATTATAATGCCCCAAAAGTGTTGTGTTCCCGGTTGTACAGGAAATTACGAAACCAGTAGAAAATTTCGGGTGTTTCGTTTTCCCAGAGACGAAGAGTATGGCAGAAAATGGCTCTCTGTAATTCCACGTGAAAGTTTTGTGCCGAGTGACAATTCCCGAGTGTATGAGTGCCACTTTGAAAAGGAAGATTTTATTTACAAAATTTCCCAACAGGATACAAAAACTGGTGAGATCGTTTCAGTTATTTTAGCTTTACCCGTATTAAAAGAAACTAGCGTACCAAGTAAATTTCCGAACTGTCCCAAATACTTGTCAAAAAAAATATCGTATCGAAAAAGCAAACACGAAAAACTTACAGAATTATATGAAATACATTTTCAGACATACATACAGACATGTCAAAGCTTAACCATGTTTTGAACTTTATGTCCAATGTACTTAAAAACTTAAAAATAGAGGACGAAAATGTTTCACAAGGAATTGAATTTATTTCTGATCAACTTAAATTGCGAACATTATCAAAAGAACGTAATAGATATTCCACTACCACTATGGTTTTTTGTTCAATTTTATATACAATTAGTCCTCATGCATATAGATATTTACGAAATCGTGGACCTCTAATTTTGCCCCATCCCGAAACAATCAAAAGAGCCTGTAATGGTTTTCTAACTGATACTCACATTGATGGGAAGAAAACTTTTTTAACATATGCACAAAAAATCTTTAAATATTTAAAAGACCAAGACAAATATGTTAGTTTACTAATGGATGAAATTCACATTGATCCATATTTAGATTATAAAGGTGGTAATGTTGTAGGATATGCAAAAAATAATAACGATTCGTTAGCGACATCTACGTATAGATTTATGATTACTAGCATTTGTTCAAATTTTAAAGAAGTTGTTTATATTGCTCCTGTGTCTAAAATTAATCACGAATTACTTTTCGGTTTTCTTAAAACAATTAACCATATAGACTCTAATAATTAGACACATGTAATCTTGGCTGTATTTCGAAACAGTTAACCATTTAAATTATTCTTAACCTGTGTTTTTCATAGACTCCGATAAATTTATGCCGTAATATCTTTGTTTAGTTTGAACTTTTTATTGATCTTCAAAACTACATTAAAACGATTTCAGACATACCTACCTAAATAACTACATAAAGCCCGTAATAACATAAGTATCTCGTAGGCCTTCGGATGGTGACGTCACGAGGCAGCACTTTGTCCTTGTATTAGAGGTGTTGTTGATACGTTACATAAAAAAATATTACACAAATTCATTATTAAAAACGCTGTCCCGATTGCGTTTAAAATATAATGTATGGATGGAAGGCTAACTAACGAAAATCGGATTTTGCCCCGATCCGCAGTAATTTTCTCATTTCCATTTATCATAGGCGAAAATAAGTGGATACAAAAAATGTGCAATACGAGAGATAATATTCAAATCGTTTAACTCGTTCACGTACTGGAATAAAAACAAAAACGCCGAATGCCGCGAATTTATGAGGGCTCGCATCTCTAACTTTTAGCATTAGGCCTAAACGGCTGAATTCGGGGTCGTTTTAATATTTCAAATGTAGCGGTGTATAATCCTCTCGGAAGTAGCGCCAAGCGATATGAAAATTTACGAGAATGTACCGCCGAACCAGTTGAAAATGGAAAACATACCCTTTTGTGCATGGTATTATTTATTTAATGTGCATTAACAATATATATATATATATATATATATATATATATATATATATATATATATATATATATATATATATATATATATATATATATATATATATATATATATATATATATATATATATATATATATATATATATATATATATATATATATTGTGATGTTCATGTATATGTTTTATTTAAATTTTATTGTTATTAATTTTCGTGAGAGAATTTTTTTATATTGTTTTAATTTTACTGCAACGGCTGGTTAAAGACAACTGTTTTATATGGATATATATTGATAGAGAATTGCATAAGATAGCTTAATTTTGTAGATAGACTAAGGTTAATGGAATATACTAAGAGTGGAATATACTTACTTTAATTTCTTATATGTACTGTTTATTATAAATGGGCGCCAGTTAACTATGCCAGTGAACACTTTTATATTTACTATGTAGAAATTTAAAACTTTTATATTCTTTTTATTTATTTTGATTAGAGCATTAAATTACTTAAACCTCAAGTAGAGTTCAAAATAGACTGACACCATGGTTCGGCATGGTTTTAACTTATAAAATTTACTTTATGTTCAAGGAGTTTTCAAGATTATTGATTATATATTTTCATTATTTCTTTATGGGAGAAATAAGATTGGTTCGCATTTTAATTAACACATATTTATTTTAAAATGATTCATGTGTTGAAAATGATTAAATAATACATATAAAATTGGAAGATTAAAATAACCTTCGACACCTATTTATTATAGCTTAAATTGCTACAAAATATGGGATATTTAAAATCCTTAGAAAGCAACATGGGACATAAATTATTAATAAAGAAACAATTTTATAAATCACGACAATGATTATAAAAGAAATTAAAAGTTTGTTTGTTACCTTAATTTTTTTAATGTCAATCCTTTGTAAACATAAATTGACACGCGCACGTCACTGTTGTACTGTGGTGGTGACCCCTACTGGTGGTATTCTACGACTGCGAAACTGCAATGGCGTCGAACAACTGCTACGGCGTCTATTATATTTTGAACTGCTTCGAGATCCAGAATACTGCTGATGAAATTCTTATTCCGTCTACTTGTGCTTACTTTGCTTTGTCTATTGCTTCTTATTTATCCTTAGGCAAATGCGATGAAATCTAGGACACCCTAGATACCTAATTATCCTTAGGATCTTACGATTATCACTCAAATTCTTCAATCAACACGATACAATTTACTGGATCACTTGTGACAACATTAGTGTCCAAACTTTACTAGAGCCTATGAAATTTCGCAGATTCTGTTTTAAAAAAAATATTGGGTCATTACCTATAATATTAATGAGTTACGACGAGTTAAATATTGAAAAAACACCCGTCTTTGAAATACAGCAGGTTTTTTATGTACGCTTTGTAATTGTTGCAATAAACTATACTTCAAATTGAGGAGCATTGTTCACTTGTAAAAACCTAAAAAAACCATTTCCAAAGTTATGTTATCAAAACTCAAATTTCTAAATTCCTTTTGCTTTCAGTTTTTTTCGTATATCTATGGTGTTGATCAATGTCGATCAATCAAGTCAAATTTGATTCCCAAGTGAAGAAACATGTTTCCATAAGTGGTGAAAATCCAAATTGGTTATACTTCAGTATTGATTTTTTTACCCTTTCTCCGACGGACTATATATTTTTTCTACCTATTATGCATTTGATGAATCCTTCAAAATATTATCGCGCGAGAATTTATGATACTAAATTATCTCATTAGTGGTTTTAATTACCCTTAGCCAACGCCAACGTAGTTTTACGTATCAGTAACGATCGTACTGCGTGTTCTAATAGTTCAAAGCTATACCTATCATCATTTTAATGCGAGAAACATTATGCAAATTCACGTGTACAAGCGTGGTTAGTGTTTAATGATTACGCTTACGTTTTTTTATAATTCTTCCGTGAGCAGCTGTCATGGCGTTACTGGCAGTAAACAGACCGAAATTGTTACACGCTTGTATGCGTCTGGCTACGTACGCCATACGAAACGCTACAAATCGGCCATATCTTCACATTTCACCTACCTAATTACGAAATTCCGATGTGCAAGTTCTGGTAAATGTTTTTCGAGCAGCAGCGGTAAAAACTAGCCAATGCCGAGCCCACCATTAATAACCCCTCTACATTTATAATACTTGACCCTCTATATATCTCGCGTGTTCGGCTACCCACAAAAATCCACTTCCGGCCTCTAGACAGATCAAGTACTCCTTGTAAAGCCACCACTTCCTCTTAACACATATTTATGTGGAGCGACGGCCAGAGAGTGTCCGAGCCGCTGCATCATAAAGCTAGCTACCCCTTGTGGAGGGAATTTAAATATAGAACACATTAGGACATTAAGCTGAAAAGGCAAAAGTTTGCGGACGGGGCAGGTTTTTGCCTTATTACCAGGTCGTCTGCTTTATTTAGTTTGTGTAAGTTGAAGCACTACCTACGTTTTACTGTTCGGAATATAACTTATAAAGTTTTCGTCGCTAAAATGGCAATTGGCGATGGTTTGTTTCATTTTTAAATGAGGTGAACGTTCAAAATAACTGGTCTCCTCAGGTTCTATTGTTAGTCTAAACCATGCCAATCATGCGTGTACTTTAATAAAATAAAATATATTATCTGAAATATATAAAGCAGAGAAAACACTCGAGAAATATTATTTCTGTTATTTTACATCACTTATATTAGTTAGGGTTAATTAGGTTTTCATGCAATATTTAACATTCATCTTTTGTTGGAAAGGGGGTATTTTCAAGTGGGTCCCATTTGAGTTTTATTGGCATTGGACATTGGATTCCAGAGATATATACCGGGGATATATACACCAGATATGCCAGAAAAAAACAAAATTATACCGCCCGACTACAAATATTAAAAAAAAATTAAATGAAGACAAAGAGTTTGTTATACTGACGTTATCTTGCTGCCTAGGTGGCAAAGTAGATATACAAATAGAATTATCTCTTCCCAAGGAATTACGCGGCTGTCTAAATGCAAATTTCCCAAATTTCATGACAGATAAATATTTAAATTCGCAAAGTTATAAGGGAGATTCGCATTTAATTGGGATTAAATAAGTAGATTTTCAGCTAGACCGGGTAAATTTTAATCGCACTTCGCAACACCCATTGTGATGCTAGAAACATTCCTACGGATTAAAAATCCGGGCCAGATTTATTTTCGACGCGTTGCGTACTTCCCACGAGTATCCCGACCGTCTTTTATGCATTGTTTTCCAACATTTTAGCTTTGTTTTCACCCCGTCGCGTCGCGCCGCGCCCGACGGCTTCCCAAGGCGCTGTAATGCTATTCCTCTCGCCTCACTTATCGGACCCATATAATTTGCTTAGATACCGGCGAGGCCTGATGGGTTTATCTTCTATATCGTCCATTACTTCCTTCGACGTTTTATGGCGCCTTCACAATACTTTTAGGCAGATTACAATTGGATTGTTCAAATAAGTGTTTCCTATTATATTATAGACATGAGTTTTTTCTCAATGCAAACATCTTCACACACCTATGCTTCATGAATTATTAATTAGGTACGATTAGATTCTGACTGTACGGATCAAGATCTGACTTATATAATATGCTTACACATTAATATTCCGACACGGTTTTGAGATTCCTGTTTTAATTTAATTTTTACTAGTGTCTATTTCCATTTCGGTTTTTATATTTAAGTGGTCCGCCAAAGTGACTTAACTTTGTCCTCTAGCTTTCGCCACCAACTTTTTTTAAATGGCATTTTTCAAATTACGAAAATTTTTATTTTTGGCATGCTGGAAGTACTATAAGTGATACCTCGTCTGGTGCAAAAAATTGAATAGCTTTCTTCCATCGATAGTCATAAACTGACCGAAACCACATGCCGCCGAAATAGTAGGAGGAAACCTAAAATAAGATATGCGACGCCCACAAAAGCCTCTTTGGCCGTTTAATTTCACATCATTCGCATATAGTATACTATACTTAGGTATAGTATATATATATATATATATATATATATATATATATATATATATATATATATATATATATATATATATATATATATATATATATATATACTATACCTAAGTATAGTATACTATATGCGAATGATGTAAAATTATCTATCTATCTATCTATCTATCTATATATATATATATATATATATATATATATATATATATATATATATATATATATATAGATAGATAGATAGATAGATAGATAGATAGATAGATAGATAGATAGATATATATATATATATATATATATATATATATATATATATATATATATATATATATATATATATATATATATATATATATATATATATATATATATATATATATATATATATATATATATATATATATATATATATGTGTGTGTGTGTGTGTGTGTGTGTGTGTGTGTATGTTCTACAGCTAAACCCTATTAAATGGAATATAGATTTTCGTACGGAAATTGCGTCGATTTATACGACTTTTTTTCTGCTGTGTTTCGACCTTGAAAAAGGCTTCTGGCTACATTTAATTTTATTGTCTTAACACCAGCACTTTGAGTGGGCTGTGGATACATATACCCACGAGTATATCTATATTGGGTTTGATATATTATACCGCTTTATTTTTTATTAAATTAAATTAATATTTAATTTAATATTTTATGGAACCTTACCGTTCGATGTTGTACTACCTTGTAGGTTCTGAAAGCAAAGCTTACAATTATACCGAATAATAGCATATTTTCATATTTTTAGTAGAATTTACTTCTACGGCTAAGGCAAAAGTTTGTTTAAATCATTTTTTATCCTACCCCTGTATACGTTTTATCGTGTAGTATTAATTTGCATAGTACTTTGAATAGTTTTAATATTATAGTATTATCTATAGGTATATTGCATATATAAATCACTTAGTTATGCAAAAAAAATCGGTAACTTTCTCGGTAATTTCTGAAAACACGGCACAATGATATATTTGAAGAAATTACACAAATATTTTATGATAAAAAAAGGAAGTACAACAATTCATTCGAATGATAGTAGACGTAGAAAAAATAATGAATATTTGTTGTCACAAGTGAATCAGATGAAAAAAACTTGTTCACGAGAATAAACTGACAATTTTTCATAAAGCTGCCAGTATTTTAAGAGCACTAGAGCTGAACATTTTGAAACAAAGTCTAATAAAAAACATGTCTCTACAAACAATCTTGATGAAGATCAATCTAAACAAGAAGTTCCAGATTTCTTATACACATTTATGGCGTGGATATTAAATGTTTCTAACTTGTCTAACGCCACCTACAGACAAATTTGATTTAAAAGTTACTACTAATAAAACATAGAAGACAACTTTGAAGGAGCCCAACAAGAATGTGAAGAAGACATAATTTAAAAAAAATACTTTAACTTGTAGTAGGAAACAAACATACTATTACTATACTATATTACTGCTATATTTAAATTTCCTATTATATTTATTTTAAATAAATCTCAATATTCAACTTGATTTGTTAGTTTTAACATTTTGCACGAAATGGTAATTATTTTAAGGGAATAATTTGTTTTGATCACCATAATAAATATTTGTCATCAAACGAAATCCTTTGATTACGAAATTCAATCTCAGATCTTGTTTTTACTCCAAATAGCTATATGTATCCAAATTTATAACATTTTTTATCTAAAATAAATTCTATCTCATAGGCTTCAGTGTGTTTAAAGGGCTGTGCCACTTTAGTTTAAAAAATAGACCCAACATTATTCGAGGCAAAATAAAGTCTTTTAAATTTGGTAGTTTTTGGTGGAAAAAACATTCGAATACCACAACATCTAAGCGAGTTACAAGTTAAATCTTTTTAAACAGTTGACAATTTGTGTAGCATCTCAAATAACGTCGATTTTTTAAAGTTAATGTTACTATTTTTGCAATAAATTATACATCGAATTAAAGAGAATAATTTATACTATAAAACTAAAAAAAGAGTATAATTTTAACCCTTTTTGTTTTAAAGCTAGTTATGGTTAAATTTGTATATTCTGATTTGCAATTTTTTTCCGATTTTTATTGTAGCTTCGGTCTCGAGTAACGGAGACTGTCGTCAAAAGTAAATCTTATGTAAAAAACATGCTAAATAAAATGGTAAGTGTTTTATTTGGTTATACCTCGGTACTGGGTTTTTGAACGCTAGTACTAATATTTACCACCTATCCGACGGACCGGTTAAAGAACATACCTTCATTTGAAATATTAACCAAATAACCATAACTTCAACGCAAAAAGATCAATATTGGGATTCAAAAATAACAGAAACAGCTGCCAAACAAATGATCCCAGCAATAGAAGAAGCACGAAAGCAACATGGGATTCTTGTCCACTGGAGAACCAACCTCTTATAAAAAAAATACGCCTATCGAGCCTTTGACCCTTGTGTCACTGGAGGTCTCAAAAAACGGAGCGAACCAAAATCATGTTATGAATTTGTAGCCGATCATTGTCTGCGTCCAGATGTTGAGCCTCACCAAAAAGCTGACTTTCACAGGGTGTCTTGATATTAGACGAAGAATATATACTTTTATAAACTATAAATAAAATATACGTTTACTAAACTTGTTAAACTGGAATAATTTTCCTTCTACCTGTCGACAAAAATCAAAGGGAACCAAATATTGCAAGCAAATATGATTTAGTTCATGTGTACACTACAAGCATCACAATCAAAGATGATAGAAATTATTAGGGGTAATCAATCTCGTTTTAGGTGAGCGTGGCAGTAGACACTACCACTTAAAAATGTCCCAAATGAGGCGGTGATTTATTTCGTCTTTTTTCGCGCCCCTCTAGTTGGGCGCCATGTAATATCTTGGCAAGCCTCTGCTCCATCCTTAAATCACTACCCGTTAACTCGTACCCGCTGAAATGTAATATCTAGCCTAACACTTAGATAAAATCAATGTTTTGCTATAAAGTCATTGCTCTAGTAACGTGAGTGCGGGTGTGCCAAAATATTAATATTACAACGTGTAATTATTTCATTGGTTCTCAGTTTTAATACTTAACAAATTGATGGATATTTGGTATCTAAATAGCATATCCGATTATGCTATTATAATAGATGTATGGTAGTTATTTTCGACGTGCAGTAAGGAAACTATGTTTATGATAAATAAATGTGATAAAAAACGCCATCGACTTATGTTATAAAATATGAAAATTATAATAGGACTTGTGAAAGAGTCTCTTGATTACACTACGAGGATTATCCCAAATGCAATAAAGAATCCAATTCTATAGAAAAGTTTGACAAGTCGTAACTTCTCGGAACATGTGTTTTATAAATATGATATTAGGGATTTCATAGAAAAACTTTCTAACTCGGCATGACTGTTATTTAGTGACTGTAGCGGGCGCTAGGGTATTTCAGATGCCGAGGTATTAAAGGTATTAAATTGTACAATAATTCGAATTTATTGCCGTCGGTCGCGTTATTTACTGAACACGAGAAGTCAACAATTAAAACCACAGGAAATCTTCTGCTAAATGGCATAAGATTAAAACGCCATAAAACGTGACATCTTAACGGTGCCAACAGTTGTTTTTCAAATACACCGGATGGTCCGCAGGAAACCATGAGCGACTATTTTCACTTCATATCTTATTTCCAACCATGCTTGTGCTATGCAGAAGAGCACATGTTTATTATAATATTTACGTTCATGAATAATTTAATGTGCGTGTGGCTGTGTTGGATGTAAGCTTGATAATCATGTAATAAGTCCAATTTACTCCAATTTACTCTGAAGATATATTCAGCTTGTTTAGGTGCAACTTATCGCTGAAAATATGAGGACGTAGAATAATAAATTATGAAGACGACAATTTTTCATCTACGTATAGTTTCTAAAAGATTACTTATTATTACGAAATCTATGATACTTACTTCCATACAAGTATGACGGCTATAAACACAAGGAGTCCAAGTAGAACGGAGCACAAAACTATCACAGCCGACGTCTGAAAAGATGGACTACTGCGGTAGCTGGCGTCGATCAGCTGAAACAACAAACATCGTCAAACATCTGTAATCATTATTCCTGGATATTTGTTTATGTAAGCTAATGCGATTTTTGGAGTTGTAAATATTACAATTTAAAGCGGTCCGGTGTCAAAAGCAGATGGAGATATCTGTTTTATTTCACAGAATCAAGACTATACACAAACATCCAGCTAATATATTGTTATATGTTTCATGTAATATACAAGGGGTGTGATGTAACATAATGTTAAATAAAATTATTAATTGTTACTACTAAAAGCTTAAGAGCCTAATTCGTGAACAAAGTAAAATCTGCCTCACGAAAGTTGAACAACGGAAAGAATGCGAGCGGATTATAAAACAAAACACTATTTTTTGTTTGAGATATTCAAGTAGCAGGTGCAACCCACAAGGTGTTTCAAATTTCGGGAGAAAATTTCTATCTGCATACCTATCTATCACAAAACGTATTTTTTTTTCAATTTAATTCGTTAATAAGTTAAAGTTTAAACATTGTAGTGTGGTACAGTGTCATTCAATAGAAAGTAAATGATTTTTTTAATTAATGTGCTTAATTAACAGGCATTCAGGTAATCAAAACTTGATTGTCAATTTTATTTGTCAGTTTACTAATAATTATTCTATCTTTTGAAGTTTTCCTTATAATTATTATTATTATTATTATTATGCCGCGCTTAACTGAACCGCAAAAAAAAGAGCTGTGATGTTACTGCAGAACGGATGGTCAATGCAAGAATTTGCAGATACTTTGAATGTGAGTAAAAGTTGCATTTACAAAATTAAGCAAAAATGGAATGCAGAAGGAACTGTTGAGTACGTCCATACAGGGGTCGTCAGAAATTCAGCACTATGGAGGAAGACGAACTCGTCCTTGACCACCTCCGACAGAATCCTTTTGATACAGCAGTGACTGCCTGCCTCTTAACAAATTTTCCTGCTTCGGTGGAAACCGCAAGACCGCAGTTATGTTACCTTCCGTTTCCATTTTATATCCCGAGAACTTCACTTTCCAGCAGGAAAATATTTTTATTTCCTTTTTCCTCTTTCCATATTTCAATTAAATTTATATTTCAGGATTCCTCTATTCACAAATCACGAGTTGTTACTGAATGGCTGAATACAAACCATATTAACACTCTGCCTTGGCCCTCTAAGTCGCCGGATTGGCACAAATGGAAAAAGACATGTATAGCAGAAATTTCCGACCAGCGAACGTAGAAGAACTGTGGTTGGCGATTGAAAATGCCTGGGAAAATATTGGCGAGGATTACACCAGGACACTAATATTGTCTATGAGAAATAGGCTTCAAAAAGTTATAAACGCGAATGGTGCTTGGACCAAATATTAATTCATAGTAGGTAATTTTCTTAAGTTCTCAGTTAGTTTGTTAATTTAATGGATTTTTTACAAGAGACGTCCTTACCATATAGATTTTCCTTAATAAATACTGTATATAAAATACTGTCACCCTATAACTGACAGATACTTCAACCTAAAATAATTTTGAATGTGATCTGTTTACAAAAGCCTGCTTCACAATGGGAAAATTTCCAAAATTTCTCATAACAGTCGTTTACTTTCAATTGAATGGCACTGTACCAATAGCAATGATAGAACTTTAATTTTAAATAAAAAACGAACTTTTTAGGTTAGCAAAATAAATTGTGTATTTACTAAAAAGATATTTTATGCCATTGTTTTGTACAAAACATAATTTAAATGTCCTTCTAACATATCCGGTTGTATTGCCTGAATTTGGCGGGTTGTTTGACAAAAGTCCAGGGCCGTCAAGTCACACGAACGTGGCGGCCAATTGCGTGGGGTATGGCGAGAGATAATGCGATGATCAAACCTCGTCACTTTCGGGGTCAAACTCGTCAAACAGTAAATTTTTGAGGGGTATAATTGTTTCTCTAGCACGTCGAAGATTATTTTCTTCCCAATAGCGCATATTTTGTTTGTTGACGTATCCATTGAGGCAGAAACGGGCTTCGTCGCTGAAGATGATATTCTTCGAAAAATCTTCGTCGGCTTCGATCTGCTCCAGAGCCCAATCCGCAAACTCGGCAGGCTTTAATTTTTACCAAGGAAGGAACTCTTGTAAGGATGTCGACCCAAATCCTTACGCAAAATACGTCACGTTGACATTGTGGATAGGCCCAGCTGCTACGTGCTCCATCTGCCCTGGCTTGTACAGCTGCGATATTTTCTGCAGAACGTGCAGTTCTACGTGTTGGTGACCTTTGGGGATGTAAAGGGTAACTTGCTTCGAAACTTTTCTGGTATCTGGTATTTTCAATGCGCTTAAGATACTTGCGAAAGATGCAAGATCTGTAAATTTTGCTCTCTCATTTCGTTAAGGAGTTTCATCAGGCAGCGCGGTGGGGAGCACGGCTCGTCTTGACACTGCCAACTGCCAGGCAGTAAAATATTTAATTTAAAAATAACATGCCATGCCAAGTAATAATATATCATAATTTTTAGCTATAACAGCATGTATTAATTGCCGGATATATCGAAAGAGGAAAATTATGTGAGGTAGTGAAAAAAATAATTACAACAAAATTCTGGCACGTTTGGTCAGCTTTAATTTTGTATAGAATGGCCCTATCACTAGGACGATTGAATCTGCTGGTGCCAATGAACTTCATTTCAATAATCGGCACACTTTTATTAATATTTTGAAAATTTTGATTATACACTGCTCAAAAGAATTAACGCAACACCTTTTAAATCTAATTTATTTTATTAACGAATTGAGATATTTAAAAAAATCAAATGGTAACTTAAAGCTAGATATATAGTATACACGAATTAAGTTATAGATCGTTTTCTCTATGTTCAAATTTTTTTTATAACACATTACAACTAATCAAGTACATAAATTAAAATGGAACTTAAATGACAATAAAGAATGTTGGTTTAAGCAATAATTTGATCATCTAATACCGCGTATGACCACCTCCAGCCTGAATTACAGCCAGACAGTGCCATGGCATGCTGCGTATTAATCTACGCAGGTCTTCTTGTGGTATTATACGTCACTCTTCGTTTAGAGCTTCTTGGAGCTGTTCCAAGGTATCTGGAGGATTAGAACATGCCCTGACTCTTCTATCCATTAAATCCCAAATATGTTCAATAGGATTCAAGTCAGGACTAATTGCTGGCCAATCCATGACTTGAATTCTATGGTTTTGTAAAAAGGTTCTTGTTACTTCTGGTGTATGTGGCCGCGCATTATCCTGCATAAGAACGAACCCGTCGCCAATGTCGGCTGCCATGGGTAGAACATGATTATCTAAGACTTGGTCAATGTACTGACGGGCATTCAGTCTACTATTAATTACAACCAGTTCGGTTCATGGTCTAAGCTGATTCCAACCCACACCATTACCGATCCATTTCCGAATCTATCCACCTCCTGAATAGATGTTTGCCAGTTAACGTGTATTATGAACTATTTTTCTTCAGTGTACGATTTTCGTGGAAAGTAACGCCTTTTGAATAAACGGCGTTTATTAATATATGAAATTTTGTATGAATTTTATGAATTTATGAAATTATGAACTTTTTCTTCAATGTTCGTGGAAAAATATTTTAATTGCCTAAAACGCCCGAGCTAACAAAGTCCTTCTTCATACATTTTTCAGTAATTTAACTCGTTTATGTGAAATTCTCTAACAGTTTTTGCACCTCTACATTTCAATTAGTGTGTCATTCATTTTTCGCCCAGAAAAGTACAGTGTGCCTGAAAGTGGGCCGTTAATTTTGATATATGAAAAGCAAAATTACTTTCCGACCGAAAGTAAAATTTCCATCAAAACTTTCATTAATTATACACATTATATTTACTTGACGCGAGAATTTATACATTTTATATATAGATATAAATTAAACTTTGATAAATAAAATCGCTTTTCGAGAATTTTAATCAAGTCGGTTTTGATTGCTACAATAATTTTATTCAGCCTATGTGGGCATATTATGCTGAAGTTCCCTGAAAATAATTAATAGCACGGAAGTTTTGTATTACACCTTTTGTAATTAACGCCTTCTAAGGCCTCAAAATGATCTGAAGCATAATAATGAGTAAACTTAAATAGTAGTTGGGTTAATTAAATTTTAAATATTATGAATTATGATAGTATCAATCGTTTGATGTACTCTAGCATTGGGAGAGTTTTGATAAGTGTCTGGCTGATTTAAAACAATTGATTAAAATCACTATTTAAATCAAATCCGATGGTAACTTTGAAAATATTTATTGAACGATAATAAATGATTAACGTATGGTCCGAAAGTTTTGGGAAAAAATTCAGAGGCTGATAACTCTTATAAAAATAGTTTTATATTTTAATCACATTCTTCAACAATATATCTTAACTATCCTTATTATAAAACAAAATTCAAATAATCGACAAGGGACCGTTATTTTCGATTTGCCTAAGTATTGTCCTGACGCGTTGCATGTTCCTTTGGACGACCTCAGCGTTAATTTCTCAAATTTTTCTGGATATACGGCGGCGTCGTAATTGTTTTTCATTTTGTGCTTCCCATCCGTTATTATAGACTTTCCGACTCAATATTGCCCAGAACTCTTCAATTGGGCGAGCCTGAGGTAGATTAGGGGGATTGTCTACTTTCGGTACAGAGTTAATGTTGTTGGCCTCATACCAGTCCCTTCTGATTCTCGCGTAATGGCATGAAGCAAGATCTGGCCACAACATTAATTCATCATCCGCATGATGTCTGTTCAAAAACTGAAGCAGTTTAGAAAGACATCTCTGGATATAAAGCTCTGCATTTAAGGCTTCGCCCCGAACAACGCCAATGTAGGGCTGCGAGATGAAGCCAGCCTCAGAAATTGAACACCCCACTAAAATGTTGTCCTCAAACTTTTTTTTGCTTTTTAATCTCACATCATCGAGGGCATTCTCGTAATTGTCCATGTAGAAACCATCATTGCCCTTCATCTCAGAGTTGGAAATATTTTTCATCGTCCATCACGATCAACTTGTTGACGAAATGCACTCGCCTCAAAGCGCGGCAACATCTCGGAATTCTTTCTAACTGAGCCTCTGTGTATTTTGGAGCTTTCCTCCTTTTCCGGAAGACAATATTCTTACTTGATAGGGTCCTAAACACCGTAGTCTTTCCAACATTAAACCTCCTGACCAGTTTTCGCTGTGGGATCTCAATTTTGTGTTTAGCTGCTTCAATCAGTCTTCCCTCTCTTAATTGGTTCAAAACCCGCGGCCGACCGCATTTAGGCAAGTTTACACATGGTATCCCTTCTTGACATTCTTTAATTGTGCGATAAATTGTCGATTTGCTTATGTTGTGATCTCGATAAATATCGACAATGTCTCGTTTCGACATTCGCCCAACCAGATTATAAACACCTCGACGAAGATCAATTTTATAAGACATTTTGCGAAGCGAAACCAAAATCTTTTGCTTTGTTTATTTAAATGACATAAATGGTGACATTTTAATCCTATGACCTACTTCATTATAAATGCATTTTGTCATTCAATCAAACCAGGTAATTTTCGGACCATACGTTATATTTAAGAATATTGCAGATAAAATTATAAATTATTTAATAAAATTGATAAAGCAACTGTTATTCACTACAACTGCCTCTTTCACATTTTCAACTCTGCTGATAAACCGTACATGTAGGCTTATTAATTTATCTGATTACGTCCCTCGTATGTTTTCCAAAACATGTGTCAATAAATTATGTGGAAGGCCATCAGCGTACACTTTCTGCTTCAAAATAACCCATAAAAAGAATTCCATAGGTGATAGGTCAGGTGACCTAACAGGCCATTCAATTGGACCGTCTGCCAACTTCCAACCCATCTATCTCCAAAGTGCTAATTCACCATTGCTTTACCAGCATTCAACATGAATGCGCTGGGCAACATTTCCTCTTTTTGTCAGATTTACGGGTATGTAACCGCAAGGTAGTACAAAGGTTTGCAAAGATATTTATATATTTATTCATGTTGGCCTAAATTTTCTTCTATTAAGTATGGGCCAATAACCTGGTCATGAATCATTGAAATTTCGTTCATCATAAACAAAAATGTAGTGAGCCAACATCTGAAATATGAATAACAATAGAGTGTTTTACTAAATTTTGCAATAAAAATATATCTCACTTTTATTAACTTGGTAGTAACGGACACCCTGTATATATAAACTTAAATTAAAGTATATTTTTATAGGTTCACACACAAGCAGATTTTTTTATGAAGAATACTTTTTGATTGTAAGACGACCAATAAAAAAGTTATTTTCTCTTTTCATCCACACCCGTGACCAATATATACGTATTTATATACTATATTCCTTCTGCCATCTTTCGTTGACTGGTACTACACAATTTGATATAATAATGCTGCATTGTCATCTATAGAGGAAGTGTTATAATGCGGATTTACACGGTAATATGTGTTCATTTATTCATGGTGTACATGAACAACCTATCAGAATACACAACGGAGGATAACTCGTACCATGTTATACGACAATCCAACCATAACGACGGCCGCATCGACCCTTGACGAATTAGCGTTATTAGATTGGTTTTAGAGGACTTATGCCGTTGCCGAATATTTACTAGATCACCATTCATACCGTTAGAACGTTAAATCAACTTACTAACACAATAATTTAATATTTCACGGAATCTTTCATGCCTGCAAAAAAAAAAACAAAATATGTTTTAGTTAGCTAGTATATAATAACATGCACAATTTTTAGATACCGTAATTAGTCAATTCGTATTTCTATAGCATATAGTATCTGTATAGCATATAATATCTATAGCGTTCTTTAGTTAATAACTTTTTTGTTGCTGCAGAAAAAAAAATTTAATGGCTGATACGCACAGGGTTGCAAAAAGACATGTTTCTTTAAAATAAAACATAAAAACATGTTTAATTAGTTTAAAACATGTTTTATTTGTTTTAAACTGTTTTAAACTTGTTAAGAATACTACCTAAAAAAATCAGTGACACAGGTTGTCATTTTTGAGAAAAAACATTTTATTATTAATGTCATTCACTGCATACGTGATTTTTTTGAATATTATCTCAACTACGGGTTTCTCAAAAAAACTGTTGACAGAAATAAATAGATTACCCTGTTTTTAATACTACATAAAAAGTTCAGTGACACAGTTTGTCATTTTTGAGAAAAAATTATTATTTTTAATATGTATACATGTATACATGATTTTTTGAATATTATCTCTCCTACGGGTTTCTCAAAAAAACTGATGACATAAATAAATATATTACCCTGTTCTTAATACTACCTAAAAATTTCAGAGTGACACAGTTTGTCATTTTTGAGAAAAAAATTATTATTATGTCATTCACTGCATACTTGATTTTTTTGATTATTATCTCTTCTACGGGTTTCTCAAAAAAAAATTGATGACAGAAATAAATAGATTACCCTATTCTTAATACTACCTAAAAATTTCAGAGTGGCACAGTTTGTCGTTTTTGAGAAAAAAATTATTAAACATAAAAAACATGTTTTAAACGTATTGTCATCTTGAATATTATATACCCTAAAGTCACCACCCCATTTGGGGTGAGAGTGACCCCCCGCCTAAAACCCTAGTAATTTTATATATATGTAATGTTTATTGAGGTGAAAGTGACCACAGTTAAGTAAAATATAATCAACTGCGTTCTCACTGATAAAAAATATACGTGAAAAAATTTAAAATATTTATTATTTAACAAATTTGTCCCTGATCGTTTATACGTTATAATCAATAATAAACGAGATAAAGCAATAATTAAATTTCACCACCTTTTCATCGAAAATATAGATCCTTGGGAAAAATTATAAGAAACGAAATTGTAGAAAATTTAATTCTACTAACACCGAAATACTGCACTCGGCGCGTATTTCACTAATCAACTTAACATTATCGGGATTTATTTAAACTAGCTTTCACTGTTCGGTGGAAAATTCGATCTTAAATCAAACAGAAATACTTTTTAGGGATAAAGAGAAAAACATTTTAGAAGACAGATAATTAATTTCTCAAGAATAATGTCGGCTTCTGATTTTGCCAGCTCTATTGATACATAGCTGGAGATTTAGTGTATTTTTTTTGGTTGTGTTAAAATAAGACAACGCTGAAACCGCTTACCATTAAGTAGATAGTATCTAGGAAGTCACAACTCACTTAGCTGCCCTAACAAGAATAATACTCGTACATCAACCTAATCTAAGCCACAATGGAAACGTTGCAATGCGCCCAATCGACATTACTTATCTAATTACTTTTATATCGAAGTTTCCCAAGCCGCTGGTATAATATGCTATTGGAAAAGTTTCCGGCTACAAAAGAATTACACATATGGCAAGGCGAAAGAGAGAGCTTGGAATAATGTCTAGAACAATAAAAAGAATCGAATAATGGCCCGTTAATCACTGCACCAACGTAATTAATTAAGCACTTGACAAAAACATGCTTATAACTCTTGAGAGTCACTGTATGATTCAAATAAAATAAGATATATTACTTTTGTTTTATTCTCTAGTGGAGTTAAATATTTTACGGCCAGGCAAATACGCCATTGTTTAATTTAAATTTAAAGCGACATAAAGGAATTCTACGGTGCGTTATCGGGTGGAGTATCTGTCAGTTATAGGGTGACAGCATTTTATATACAGTATTTATTAAGGAAAATCTATATGGTAAGGACGTCTCTTGTAAAAAAATCCATTAAATTAACAAACTAACTGAGAACTTAAGAAAATTACTATGAATTAATATTTGATCCAAGCACCATTCGCGTTTATAACTTCTTGAAGCCTATTTCTCATAGACAATATTAGTGTCCTGGTGTAATCCTCGCCAATATTTTCCCAGGCATTTTCAATCGCCAACCACAGTTCTTCTACGTTCGCTGGTCGGAAATTTCTGCTATAAGTGTCTTTTTCCATTTGTGCACATAAATTGTCTATCGCATTTAAATCCGGCGACTTAGAGGGCCAAGGCAGAGTGTTAATATAGTTTGTATTCAGCCATTCAGTAACAACTCGTGATTTGTGAATAGGGGAATTATCCTGAAATATAAATTTAATTGAAATATGGAAAAAGGGAAAGAGGAAATAAAAATATTTTCCTGCTGGAAAGTGAAGTTCTCGGGATATAAAATGAAAACGGAAGGTTCGACCAGTAAGACGATCTCTGATTCTCCAAGTAACACCTGCTCCTTGGCAACATATCAATGCCCACACGTTGATAGAGAAGCGACCACTACGAGCTGTAGGATTTATAAGCGCTCTTCATATCGGCAATTTCTTGGGCGGTATACACGCACAGAGCCATCATAGCAGGATTGAAAAACTTTTTCGTCTGAAAAAATTGTGTTGTCCCAAAAGTCCTGTGGCACACCGACAAATTGGTTGGCAAAGTTTAACCTCTGCTCCTTATGCCGTGGCAACAGAGCAACTTTATTTGCAGCCGAAAAATTCTTCAGTTCAGATGCTCTGATACGTCGTCTTGCGGTTTCCACCGAAGCAGGAAAATTTGTTAAGAAGCAGTCACTGCTGTATCAAAACGATTCTGTCGGAGGTGGTCAAGGACGAGTTCCTCCTCCTCCATACTACTGAATTTCTGACGGCCCCCTTTATGGACGCACTCAACAGTTCCTTGTGCATTCCATTTTTGCTTAATTTTGTAAATGTAACCTTTACTCACATTCAAAATATCTGCAACTGCTTGCAGTGACATCACAGTTCTGCAGTAACATCACAGCTCTCATTTTTTGCGGTTCAGTTAAGCGCGGCATAATAATAATGATAATAATTATAAGGAAAACTTCAGAATATAGAATAATTATTAGTAAACTGACAAATAAAATTGACAATCAAGTTTTGATTATCTGAAAGCCTGTTTCACATTAATTAAAAAAATCGTTTACTTTCAATTCAACGGCACTGTACATCCTTTATAACGCTCTTGGGGTCCAATTTTAATTACTTGTGGCTAGGATGATAAAATAAAAAATCAAAACTTTTATCAAATGTAATAATACCACATGAATATAATAATTTTGAGATAGGTATGATGAGATTGACATGAAACATGAACAATTTTACATTAAACATTTAACAATTAAATAAATAGATAATTAAATAAATAAAAGCGGTACGTAATTTTACATTAAATATCCTTTTTTGCATAGTGATGTGATTTCTTTGTAAAATGCCGGACAATTTTTTTCACTAATTTGTATATTAAACGAAAACACTATAACGTATATATTATACCTACATCGTGACCTCGACAGAATCTGTCGCTGCCGCTAGATACATTTTTCTTGAGACAAGTCCCATATACACGCGCCCAGCAGTAATTTCAATGCTAAAAATCTACGAACTCAATTGATAAAAGTATTGAACCTCACAATGGCCAATGAATGTGTTTATTAAGAGATAAATGGTATTCATTTCGACAACAAATTCATTCGTTGGACCAATTTTAATGAAATTTTTAACTGTTACAATGTACATACACTTTTTTATTTTATTTACGCCACTTTCTGGGTCACTGCCACATTATTCCAATCATAGTGGTGCAATTATAGAGCGTTAATGTGTAATGATAAAAGTATTAACTATAGAAGAAGCATCGTTTTTGGCTAAGCTATATACCATATACCTAACCCATTTAAAAGGCAATCATTAAAGACACAATCATAGAAGAAGACGAATTGCTCATGCGGCATTATGTTTGATGTACCACAAACATCGTGTGACATAAAGCAAGTAATCAGTGGCCATAAATAATTAGAATTTGTAGCTGTCAGGGAACAGAACATCGAACAAGGGCGCTATCTGTTGATAAGGCTGGTTATTAGAATCAAATCGAGCTGTAACAGATAGTGTAAGCCGTGATTTGTGTTTTACTAGATAACGGGAATGAAATGTAATTAATTTTGGCATGATTTAGAATTTAGAAGTTGAGCCGCTGCGTGCTAATGAGATGAAAACGGCAGTCAGATGCAGCGAATACTGGATTAGGGACGATATTGAACC
>CAXKVY010005454.1:0-115026 GCA_964058915.1 Tetropium fuscum | reverse complement strand
ACATAGACTATCTACTTTAGCTATAGAAAATATTATATTTTCTCACCCAGATATCGCAATGGCATGTGTGATCTCCGTACCTGATGAAATCAAGAACGAAGTACCATTGTGTCTGTTTGTAATGAAAGATGGTATGTTACCTATTGTTTTCAGCAGTAATTACTGTCTTTACAAATCTACATTTTTAATTAATTAATTAATTTAATTTAATATTTTTTTAATTTAATTTTCTCACAGATGCCCTCTTAAATGAATTTATCATAGGAAGAGAATTGGTTAGTATGATAAGAGAAAATATAGGACCTGTAGCAGCTTTCAGACAAGCTCTAGCTGTTAGAGCATTACCTTTAACTAGATCAGGGAAGATATGTAGGAAATCCCTAGCAGATTTAGCCAGAAACAAACTGAAAAAAGTAAGTAGGTATCTAATACTACGAAAGAAATTGATTCGGCGGCTTCCTGAACTGTAGTAGAATACTTGAATGTACACTGTGTTATTTTAAAAACTTACCACCCCCTGTAATTGAAAAATCGCAAATGATTTGAGAAATTCGCCGGGACCCGTCGATTTTTGTTTTAGGGGGGAACATTTTTGATAGTCAAGATGTCTTGATATATTCATCGCCCTAACCTAACGCCTAGCAACTTCTATTTTAAAATCATAAATGGAACTACCCTAAATGGAACTACCTTTTTGAAATTCGTAGTAAAATACCTACGAATTAAAACATTATTTAAAAACATTAAAAAAATTAAAAATGAAAGCAGTAACTAGCTAACAAATTTATGTTATTTTATTAAGTGTTCAGCAAAATATTCAGCATTTCTTTCCATACAATAGGTGCATCTGCGCACTACGCTAGACCTGTGCGTGAGTGGTTGAATATCACATTCCCTGACAGGTGGATAGGAGGAGGGGCGATAGAATGGCCTGCGAGATCTCCTGATCTCAGTCCAAATGACTTTTTCCTATGGGGGTATCTCAAATCAGTGGTTTACAAAACACCGCCACGAAACATTGAAGATCTAGAAAACCTTTTATAACAGCTACGTGCCGGGATATCAGGCAAGAAACTTTTCGAAAAAAAGTGCTCGAGGAATTTCAGCACCGTCTTTATTATTGCATGGAAAGAAATGTGTACATTTTGAACTTTGAAAATTTTTCAAAAAATAAATCTCCAAAAATGATGAAAATGAATATACCAAGCCACCTTGACTGTCAAAAATGTTCCCCCCTAAAACAAAAATCGACGGGTCTCGGCAATTTCTCAAATAATTTGGGGTTTTTCAATTACAGGGGGTGGTAAGTTTTAAAATGAACACAGTACATATATTTTATTTCCAATAGGAATGATAGACCGTTCATTAAAGATATAAGAAAGGTGTTTCGGCGCAAAAGGTTAAAGAATTTTGAAATTTGTCGAAGGAGTGTAGGGCTCTAAGTTTGTGACCTCGAGGGACCGCTTCTTGCGCCGCCATCTTCAAAAAATGGCGGCCAAAGACATTTTATAGCATATTACTTCATTCTTGTAGGTTTTAGATAAAATGTTGATTAAATGTTAAAGAGTATAAAATTAACGGCAAAATTACCTATATACATTTTTGGTCAGATTAATACCTTCCGTAATTTGTTGGAGGAGACGGGAGACGACGAAGATTCTGAACTTGGTGATAGTCAACATAGGGTAACTGGGAAGGTGTAAGTCTGACGAGAAATATTTATATAGTTAATTTCATACAAAATGTTATCCTCTAACTTTCAATGAAAAAACCTTTTCTCTCAAACCTACAAAAATAGAGTAATATGCTGTAAACTTTGTTAATCTGCCGTTTTTTCAAGAAGGCGCTGCGAGCGGCGGTCTTACTTAAATCTCCTGCCAAATTTCAAAAAACTCCTCAACCTTTTGCACAAAAAAGTACCTAATGACTGGCCTATGGATCTAAGTTAACTTTCAGTTAATAGTTGAACAGCAGTTTAACTTGGTAAATGAATGAAATATAAAAATAAATGTATATTTGTTTTGCAGATATCTGCAACGGTGGTAGATCCTTCAGTTTACACAGAAATTGAGGAGGTTTTAACGAAAGCAGGGTTCTGTAATGCAGTTAAACAGCATTAATTATTTACGATGACTGTTATACATGCAGAACTGAAAGTGTTTTTATTGTAAGTGATACCTACATAAATTGTATTTTAATAAGTCGAACTATAGGAATACGTTCCAATGCCACTGAATGCATTGTTTATTCTATAAGGCAAATATTTTATTAGACATATAAGGCGAATAATTATCTGATTCTGCAAAGAGTTAAACAAGAGCTTTAAAACA
The DNA here is from genome assembly GCA_964058915.1 of Tetropium fuscum. Classification (NCBI taxonomy): domain Eukaryota; kingdom Metazoa; phylum Arthropoda; class Insecta; order Coleoptera; family Cerambycidae; genus Tetropium; species Tetropium fuscum. Next base: position 112,696 of record CAXKVY010005454.1, on the reverse strand, counting down.
GTGGAGATATTTTTATATTTTAACTTCAATTTTAAGTTACAATTGTAACTTAAAATGTTAGTAATTAGTATTATCCTGAATCGCATATTTAAATATTATCCTTTGCTAAATGTGTTTTAAGCATAGATAAAAAATCCAATAATTGTAATAGAAACATTGTGAATAGGAAAAAATATATAATACAATGATTGTTTTTTTATGAAGGTGCTATTATGTTTCTGGCTAGTAGAATATAATTTATTGGATATCCTAAATTATGTGTTATTTTAATTAACCAAGAGACAACTTTGTGCTAATTTACTATCCCTTATCCTTTATCAATATTCCCTTATCATTCATGTAACGTGAGTCTATTTCTGCATCTGCGGCTTATCACTAATGGCTTGAGCGCTTAAGACAGCTACTCACTATCTAAACCACTAATTAATGTATACTTAATTGCTTCTCGGAGTTGAGATTTGGCCAAATATCACACTGAAATTTGGCCAAAGCAAGAAGTACTGAATCTTTGATCTTTCTTTTCTATTGTTCTCCGTGGCTCGCGCAAAAGGCGAAGTCCATAGATCTATCATATGTTGACCAAAGACAGTTTTTTGTTGACAGTCCAGCAATAGTTAGTGAATAATGGAACGCCAAACCAGAAATTTAACTCGTGATGAATGTGTTGAGGCAGCTACATTACATGGTGAAGGGTGGAGTTACAACCGCATAGCTGGAAGGTTGGGAGTGTCTCACACAACTATAGCGAGAGCAATTCAAAGGTACGCGGAAACAGGAGAACATTCCAGACGGGCCAGTCAAGGTAGATCTCGTGTTACCTCTGCTATCCATGATCGCTTTTTAAGAGTAAATGCTATAAGACAACGATTTATAACTGCAACACATTTAAGAGCACAACTTGAAGACGCAGGTGGTCCACTCATATGCGTTCAAACTGTACGCCGACGACTGAGGGAGGCAAATTTAAGACCCAGGATTGCTGCTCGAGGACCCGCATTAACAGTAGATCATCGAAGAGCCAGATTGAATTTTGCCAATGAGCATGTTAATTGGATGGAAGCAGATTGGGAACGTATTCTTTGGACTGATGAGTCAAGGTTCAGTTTGTATAATTGTGACAGACGTAATCGCGTCTACCGAAGACCCGATGAGCGATACAGTCAATGCAATTTTTAGCACACAACTTTATATGGAGGTGGATCCGTCATGGTGTGGGGCGGAATATCTTTGACTGGGCGAACGGACTTGGTAACTGTGAATGGAAATCTCAATTCTGACAGATACATCACAGACATTCTTGAAGCACATGTTTTGCCTTATGCCCCCTATATAGGACCCAATTTTTTACTTATGCAAGACAATGCGCGTCCCCACACGAGTCTTATCGTGAGAAATTATCTTGAAGAAGTAGGAATTGATCACATAGACTGGCCAGCCCGTAGCCCCGACCTTAACCCCATTGAACATGTTTGGGATTTTATCGGTCGGCGGTTACGAAGTGAGGGACGACAACCCCAAAATTTACAAGAATTGGAAGGACGCCTAGTCGAATTATGGAATGGCCTAGATCAGAACCTAATCAGAACTTTGGTTTTAAGTATGAACCAAAGATGTCGGGAGGTCTTTCGCGGAAGGGGTGGAAACACCAGATATTAATTCTCTATTTACTTTTGTTTTGTTTCCTGTTATTCGTTGTTTTATTGATTAAAGCAATCCATTTTTATAGGTATGTTTATTGAGTTTTTGTCCTTTTAATACCTTTTTCTCTTCTAAAACACCTTGCATCTCTCAATAAATTATAAGATATCAAGGAAAACAGAACGCAAAATGAGGCATTGAACCAGTATAATGAGTAATAAATAATGAGCACTTGACAAAAAAGAAAGTTAATAAATTTAATAAAAATCACATCAACTCAAAAATTGGATATTTTATGAAGTAACAGAGATAAACAAATGAATAAAAAAAGAAAATGTAGAAAAAACATGAGGCTTTAAATTGGCTATAACTGCAATAACTTGCAATTATAGCCAATTATAGCCCACAGGACGTTTTGAAATTTCGGAAAAAAACATAACATTTTTATAGCACTTGGTATAATATCAAAATCATTCGTTTTACCAAAACAACTAAGACAGTGATATTCCTAAGAGAAAAACCTACAATTTGAAAAAAAAAATCGACCAATACGAACAAAAATTGTCGAAAATACATAACGTCAAATTTGAGTTAACTTTTTGGTTGTGCGTTAAATAAGTTGCGCAGTGTATATATATATATATATATATATATATATATATATATATATATATATATATATATATATATATATATATATATATATATATATATATATATATATATATATATATATATATATATATATATATATATATATATATATATATATATATATATATATATATATATATATATATATATATATATATATATATATATATATATATATATATATTGAATTTCCTTTTAAATTCCTTAATAAAATTAGAACTTAGGGTACTGTGTCTTTTCTTTTCTTTCACCAAATTACAAAAGATTCTGAGAGAAATTTCGATACCTAGCAGAGTTGGGAACCATGTGACTTGGTTGCGTAACGGTCAGTGGCGTCCACGGGATTAGTAGCTTCGATACCTTGTACGAACCCTCAAATTTATATCCTTTTTTTTAATTAAGCTGAGCTAGCTCAGGCAAACTTTTATTGTCCACTTTAATCGCTGTTGGATATACTCTGGTTGGTAATAAAGACATAAAAACTCTAAAAGCCATCTTCAAGATTGTGTGGAATTTGCGTTACTATGGTCAACGAATATTATGACTCAATTAGCTTTTGGTTATTGGATAAATATACAGACATAATGAAAATGTGTCAAAGAATAGGTATGTTTTACAGAAATTATTTTTGGCTCTTTTCATGCTATCTTATTGACAAAGTGATACAAAGTGATACATACAAATTTTGCGAACAGAAGACGAAGAAGGGAGTTTGTACATACGTATTTAATTTTTTATGTAATGTCAAAGATGACGATAAATAGAAATATAACTGAAACTGAATAAAAATGTCTATTGTGACAATTAAATATACTTACCGTTCTGGACCGATAACTGTTACTGTTTAAAATCTTGATCGTGCAAAAACATACATTCATGCATATACCTCTCTTATATACTACTGTGTAGGCAACCAACAGACACCCGGGCATTTCTGGTGACGCATAACGTGACCGAACTATCGCCTAAAGGCTCGATTTCATTACAGCTGCCTATTTTGCGTTTTCCTTTTTAGATTTCCGTGTGTGATTGCCGAGGCTAGAAATACAAAGAATGATTTTTCTTGGATGGAACGTTTTGATTTTGCGATTTATTAAGTACCCTCAAAATGTCCTACCTATCCTCATGCAGTGTCTGTGTCACCTATTTTATGCACACGCAAGCATTCGTTACACAACTACGGTAGCCCTTACAACGGTAAAGTTATACAAGTTGTATTGTTGCGAAAAGTACGCACTTGAATCAGGAAGACGTGGTAGTGCTAAATTTTTTTGGCAATCAAAAGAAATAGAGCACACATGGTCATTAATTTCTTTCAAGAATAGAAAAAATGTATTGGCTTTCAATTTGTGAACCCGCTCCTTCATCAACATCTGATTTTTTATTTTTGGATCAGTTTCTTTTTTAACATTTTCTTTAAATTGGCAACACACATAACATGCGTCTTTCTGGGGAGTCCCAAAGCCAATATTATAATTTCTGTTCACGTAATTTCTGAAGTAAGATTCTTTAACATGAAGATGTTGTTCTGTTGAATCAATGTATAATTTATAGTTTTCGAATATTTAGTTGACAGTTCAAATAAACGCGTGCAATAGTCCGGCTTCTACAGTAATGTGATTCAGTACATTGTAAATTTTCAACAAATTGAGATATTTCTTGTCTTTTATTGTCATTTTTCGATCCGATTCTATCCCCGCCCCTCTTTTCCACTGGAAGACCTCTTAAATTATAGTTTCGCAAAACTAATTGCACTCTGTCCTTCTTTAAATTCAGTACCCCTAGAAACGTTTCTCTGCATACTCTAACCAATTCCTTATTTTTATTGAAGACATTATAAATGATCGTCAGACCTTTCTTTCCTCTAGTATTATCGCGTACACGTGATCTCTTTTGCTTGGAAGCAAAACAGTAGGGGAGAGCGGAGTTGGTTGTGCCATTTTTAAGTTATGAATTTTCGATCAGTTAACTAAAGGGTATGCAGATTTTTTATTAAAAGATCATGTTATGGTTAGGTTTCGGCTATTTATTAAAAAAATAACAAAAACAATATACACGTAAATAAACCTATATTTATCAATTCATGTGAAGTGTAACAACCTTCCCCCATTTGGGGTTGGTTGATACACTGACTGGGGTAATATGTGACAAATAAAACAAATTTAAATGTATTGTACTGAAGAACATGTTAATTAAGTTCATCATCCGAATCACAATGCTGACATACAAAAAATAGGTTTTCACCATCAGCCGAACACGCCACATGTGCCCAATTATCACATTTGGTACACTTTACCCATTTTTCTTTAGGGCGCGAAACTGAATATGGTTTTGAACAATATAAACAGTACGTCTCTTCTTCATCAGAACTAGATACGCTAATCATTTTTTTAGATTTGAGTAAGTTCCTTTTCGTACCCTTATTCTTCGCATTTGTTCTTAACAATTTTTCTTATCTTTTCTAGTCTTCAGTTTCAAGTTCCTTTATATTAGGAGTATCTCTCCAGATAGTTGCCTTTCGGCGTTTCCGTCCTTTCGTTGTGGTTTTGCGTTCCTCAGCTTTTGGAGTCGATCGTATATCGGAAAGGTAATAATATGTCTGATCAACCCCTGGCCCTGGTACATTAGTTTTGTCAGTTGTAATTCTTCTTGGAGAAACTTCTTTGTCCTTTAATGACTGGAGTTTTTATTTTATTACATTCCCAGGAAATATGCATCTTAACGTTGTTCTTTTTTACATATTCATAGGCTAAAAGTCGGAGTTCTTTCGTCGACAGCCCGAGATACATTTTTGATTGTTCAATTAAATATTCTGCTAAGTGATTTTCCATTACATCAGAGAAAACTTGTCTAATACGTACATAACCAACGTGTCGTGAATGTTCAGGACCTAAAAATGAATGGTTAAAAAGCAAACTATGGATCACATAGTGTGTTTTACCATTTTGTGTTATTCTATTGCAATATATTTGCAAAGTCATCCGGTTAATACTGAAATCAGAAGCAACACTACGAATGCTTCTCTTGTTTTCTATTACTTCGGCGGCAGCTCTATCATATATATCTTGAGGTGTAGTCCCCCTTGAGGTTTTCTTTTTGTATTTCCTCATTCTGTCGATCTTAAATAGAACATACTGTTTACAAAAATATAAGAACCAAGTATGAGGCAGGTTGTGACACTGTACCATTGTGCTCCAAAGCCTTTGTCACAACCTGCCCCAGTCACTCCCGTTGAGAATAAATATTGCTGGAAACCTAATCCCAAATTATTATTTTCTTAATACTCCACAAAATGAAAGCTATTAATAACATTAATTACCAGTGTAAGTTCCAAATTTGTAGAAGAATTACTTTAGAAGGTATAAATACTTACATCCAAAATTAAAATTTTACTTTTGGGTATGAAAAACACACTTGTCTGCGTAACTTGAACACAGTTCACCCGATTACAACTCAACCACAAATGAACATGGCTGCTTATTAGCCGGTAGCAACAGCATGTGTTCGAACGCACTGCCATCTATAGGTCTGTAGAAAAATCTATTGTCACAACCTGCCCCTGTCACAACCAACCCCGCCTTCCCCTACTTATAAATAATTGTATCTTGTTTAATTTTATCCTTTTCTTTGTAGAATAAATCATGAAAAAATTTTATGTCAGCCATAGAAAGACTTCTGCATCTTATTTTCCCAGATATGTGCTTACAGGAAGGATATTTCGGCAATTCACCTGGTGAATAACTACATTAAACAGTTAGAATTATGGACGTAAAATAGAAGTTGTTTCACTTACCGGAATTGCTTCGCAATATACCGCTTGTGTTTTTCTTTTTGGATGGGTCTCTTACGACTTTGTTCAGGGAGCGTTTTTATAATCTTTGAGCCAGCTTGTTCAATTTCCATATTAATTTAAAATTTAGTTTTTTCACTTATTATAAAATCACAACATGAGACTAGAATTTAAGCGTGGAAGTTGTAACGACTGTACGATGCAACTGAATTTTAGTCCCGCCTCCACCTAATCAGACCATTCAAAATGAACAATTGCCATTGGCCGACTACGACTTGGCGGACTTTGTGCCTAAACGCCAATGGACTTGGCGATATTTTGCAAATGAACACGTTCTTCTACATAGACTTTTACTATCAAAACGGCGGGGTTTGATAATTTTTGCTCTTTAGACGCATATCTATGTACTACAGCTAAACAAAACCGCGCATAACTCAAATTATGCATTTTTGTGACTTGGCGGGTTTTGCATCTAGACGGCTCATATATTTAAAAAGCAAAAGCGACAGACATACAAATAGATTAAGATTTTCAACATTGTTCACTAGTTTGTGAAGTGACGCCCATATAACGATGAGTTAACGATGAGTTATACAAGTATAAGCTAAAATAAAGTAAGTATCTTCAAAATATTTCAATTAATATTAAACATCTCTATCTGTCATTATCTAAAAATATATCCGTAGTTAATATATAATATAATAATAATATACATATGCTACCCCAAACAGCCCTGATTTCAACTCGGCCGGCCTGGGTCCATTCCCCACCTTGTTAAATAAAATGTGTTATTTATTTAACCTTGTTATATTTCCGTAAATACTAAAGTTAACGGTGTAATATGTTTAAAAAAACTTTTTCGATATTTTAGCTGTATTTGACTCGATATATAGAAATTTTCAATAATTCACATAGGTTTCCACGCATAGTGAAATTTTCGATACCCATTTTTCATGATTCGATACCAAGTTATTTTTTTTGCAAACTTTCAATGTTTTGCGAAATTTTTACCGTTACCGTGGAAAGCGCTTAGGTTTACAATATTAGTACGATGAAAATGATATAAGTACTTAATAAATACTTGTTTTAATGTAGCTGTTAATGACATTAATGTTATATGTTACGTGATTAATGTTACGTTAATGTTATTTAAGTTTTTCATATTACAGATCATCATCATACATCAGCTATTAAAAAATCGGTCCTACTAAAAAAACAATGTAGATTCCCATTTCCTATACCCCAAAAGGTCGTTCACAAGATGGTATTAATTTAATTTTGTTATACCTCGGTTTCACCCACCCTTGAAACAAAGGACCCAGAGGGCTAGTTTTATTCCACTAACACCTAAAACTCCGCCTTTGGTTATTTTTCGTATTCTCTATTAGATGTTTAATTTTTAAATTATTTTTAACAATTTTTTATTATTATTGTTTTATATTATAATTTTTTTGCTTTTCTGTTCTTGTTTTTTATCTTTTTGGCTTTTTTTTTCTCTTGTATTAAATACAGGATTTACATGGGAAATATATTTGGTAATATACGAGTCATTTGGCATCATACGAGTAGTTACTCCTATATATCACGTCACTCCTTGGTTTGAGTGATGTGATATATTTTGTAAGCTATGATTAAATATTTTACTCAATTAAATATACTGACACATTCAAATTTCCCATTCGATCGCAACTTCCTATATTATTATTTATCGCCAAATAATTGTTTAAAATAAACATTTAAATTAAACAGAATTTTTATTTCGGCACATATATATAATATACTTGTTTGTGGTTAGTAAAAAAAGATACAGCTCATTGTAAAAACCTTAGCTAGAGGCGATTTGACTCATAAGTTCCTTCACCTATATTGATCAAGTACCTAGTATCATTGGTATCCAGCAAATCGTTGAACAATGCTTGTATATGTTAATGAATAAGTCTATAATATAATACACGATGGCCGATAAGTAGGTCAATAATTTAAATTTTACTTGTTAAGTGACAATTTCGTGAGTTTCGTTATGGTTCTTGTGCAGTTTTCTTTGATTTATTGTCTCATATATATGGGTTCATGTGCTCCGGTGCCGAGCGCTTTGTACTCGAAACTGCTTTCAACGAAAATGGTAAGTAAAGCATAAATATTCGTCATATATTTTACGCAATATACATCTTCAAATGAAATAATATTGACTACAAATGATGCGAAAATAAATATAGGAGCTAGGGTGTAAACGATTAAGTTATATTAGCTGCTCAAGAATTTAGTTTTACATTATTTCCGATTTTCATATCATTATTATACCAGTGACGTAGCCAGGATTTCATTTTTGAGGGGGTCCGAGCATCACTACCGGGATATTAGATCTGCCCCGTAAGACACTATGACAGCGCGCAGGCAAGGTCACGCGTATTCCTGACACTTCAGAATTTCAATGAAAAATCCATTTATACAGAAACACCGACTTTCAAAAAAAAATAAAAAATACAACAAAAACAACCGAAAGAAAAAAATATTAAAGTACCTAATATTCACCTGGATATCCACCAAGCCATGAGATCTAGAACTTTGTCAGGACTAACTTTAATATCCCAGTGTACGGAAATAGATCTAGACTGCTCATTCGTTCACTATCTGTTTTATTTCTTTGTGAACTTTTCACTCATTTCATAGTTGAAATAGAGCGCTCCACAGTTGAGGTAGTGACTGGTAACGTGGCCAAAACCGTAAGGAGATTTTCCACAAACACCAAAACACTTTTACTTCGCTCGACGCGCGCTTCGCCAACCAAGTTCGCATCATCCGGAGACGATTAAAACAGTTTGGTGTTTGTGGAAACTACTTCGAGTGTTATCATTGCATCAAAGGTCCCAGCCCTATCCAGTAGAAAGACTCCTGATATGTTTTCAAATCCCCAACACGTCCGTGCTCTTATCAATTTTTGATACAATTTCAATCCAGCGAGAGTATTCTACTGTAATTAGGACAACGGAACACATCACTTATCTTCATAGTATTCGGACAAATAATTTAGCAAGTCAGCTTTTTCCGGAAAAACATATCCAGGTAGGAGAATCTGAAAGCTATTGAAAACGTCTTCGTGTCGTACCAATCTCTCCTCCAAACTACCAATAATTTAATCTGGACAAGGAATACAAATTGTTACTCTTTAGTAATCTTCAGTAGACTCTGTAGTATCAGGATTTACTCCTTGTGTCTGTCTTTTATTTATTCACGAGGTGTGGACCTCATCAGTATCAAAACTATATTTGTTGAGTTCTGAAGCTCTAAGTTTCTGAAGCAAATATTGCACTAAATCCTACAGAATTTTATAATTTATCACTATTCCTTTTGTTGTATCTGTTATCAGAATGAAGCAATTAAATTGGAATCATGTAACTAGATCCTTATCAAATTTTGGTTCGACAAGTTATTATTATTTCTAATGCTGATTTTTCTTTTAGTTGACTTTCATGGAGACATTTGGATATATACAGGGAGATGGTGGCCAATCTGCCGCTCAGTATAGGGCAGAGAGTCTCTCCAACATAGTAAAAACTGTGCAGAGGTTCGGAGCTATCGAGCAGACAGGAGAAATCGACAACGCTACACTCAAAGTAAAAGATGAATCGATAAGTCTTATTTCACTACGATAACGTCTCGTAACATCAACACCTAAGTCTTTTTTACTACGAAGACCACGTGTCCTAACATAAGGATATAAATATCACAAAGAATGATAAGAGTCCTTATATTATTTTATATTATAATTATTATAAAATGTCTACCTTCAGATGGTAAACAATAACAGTATTTCTATTTTACTTTATAGCCGCATTTAGTTAAAAGTGCGCTTAATCTAAGACTATGAGTATTTTGAAACCCATTTAACCCGGGAACTATTATTTTTTTAAATCTGGGCTATGCACCTTCAGAATTCTAATTGGTACAGCTTACCGCTTTTACTTTTATATAATCATCTTTGCATAGCCATATATATGCAATTAGCGTAAAGTACTACTTTTCCCTTGAATGTTCTCTATATTCACTTATATTTTAATCACCATTATGTATTCCCCCATATCTATGTAGATATGCTTTTTTCTTATTTAAAAAACCTTTTTACTTTATTCGCTTTATTCCACTTGGTTCCAACAATCTCACTATCAACCAAAACGTACTCAAACGCGGGTCGTTCCTATTTCTTTAGTACAGCTGCTTTGGATAAAGGGGAATACAGCAAACGATTTTCTCTTAGCGTAACAGTAGATTTTTAATATCTCATGGTTCGTTCTTTGTTGAAAGTGACGTATGTATGTATGTATGTATATGGGTCGGAGTGTAGTGGAAGGTAGTGTTACACTCCCATTCCACCACAGCACTTAGGCCTCATTAGGCCCTTTGTACATTCCTCCTTTTTACTTGAGTACTTTTCTTCAAACTAGGATGGTTTGAAGAAAAGTTATTACGGGTGGCCTGGTGGCAAAGTCTCTACAATTTGTATGTATGATAGTATGGTTCTGAGTTACCGAGATTAATTACTCTGGTCCTCATTACCATTTATCTGGGACCACGCGTCCGCGGCAGATGTGTTGAGTGTTCCCAGGTCTCGGGCAGACGCCACAGTCCGGGCCCAAGCCTGCCTAGGTCACCCATCCAAGTGACACCAACGCCCGCCCAGCATAACTTTGAAGATCTTACCAGTCAAGTCTAAGCGGCTAGGCGGTCCCATTTAGTCACCTTAGTCGCCTCTTACGACAGGTAGGAGGTACCCTGGGTCTATTCTACAATTGTGGCCCCGAACCCAGAGGGGGACTTGAAAAAATTGTCAAAGTACAAATGTAAAGAATCATCCAACATAATTTCTAAAACATCTGCAATTGCATAACTACAGATGTTCCAAGTCTCATATGTTTGTACTTCTTAGGCAGAGTCGACGAGAATCTTTAGTAGAGGTCGAAATAGACGATATGAACTAGTCGCAAAGTACCAATCCAGAATTTGTAGCCCCATAGGATTGGCTTTCCTCTAACAAATTTCTTGCCAATATGACGATCACAATAAGGAATCATTGACTCATCTCTGTGGTTTTCTTCAGCTAGACTGTATTAAGAAAAACTTTTGGAACAACAAATCAAAAATTGGAAAAATTAAAATTTTCCAATCAGTAAAAGTCATCGTTTCCAACACTCTTTTTATGGTCGAAAAATTTCAGAACCTAGGGTCTTTGTATCACGAATGCTGATAGAGGTTTATCATCGTCACTGTCCCAGTACTGTGACTCATCTACATTTGCAATTCTATTTCAGTTCTAAGTTGCACTCGAGCCAAATTGTTTGGAACTAGGTTCAAAGTTTTTATCACCTGAATCCTCATCAGTTTCGCAGGTTCAAAGTTTTTATCACCTGAATCCTCATCAGTTTCGCAATCCTTTCAAGCAGCTTTTATTTAATTCTTCCAGTAAAATTTTAAAAATTCAAAAAAAATTAAAAGCAATGTATAACCCTACCGTCCTTTTAAAAGGACACAATTTCTATTACTACAGTATTTTCTTCAGTTTGGATGGAACTGTGGGGTTTTGGTAATTAAAGTATTTATTGATCTATATTCTACCCAAATAAGAGATAATACAGTCATAACTCGAATGAAGACTACAATAACTCACATTTTGTCACTAGTTGTAGTTTTTGGATAAACGTCGTAGAAAAAATTTTAAATTACACACAAGAAACCAAAAGTTACAACAAACACGCACTGCACACTGATTACCAGTACTTTGAGGTTTGACATATAAGTGGCACCACCTGTATTCGAATAATTATACTAGATTGAGGCAAGGAGAGTTGCTTAATGGGTTAACCTATCACAGATTTACTATAGAAGATTTATAAAAGCTTTTACCTAAATGTGGTTATAAAAGGACATACGCCTGAAAAGCGTTATTTTCACAATTTTTATCTGCTCCTCTTTCTCCCAGCTAATATCATCTCGTCGCTGCGGAGTACCAGACGTCATTAGAGACAAACGCCATAAGAGATTCGTATTAGCTTCTGGATGGCAAAAACGAGATTTAACGTATTTGTAAGTAACTATATAACCTACATCGAATCACTTATGTTGCTCACTTCTTTCCGCTTTTCTTCTTATTCTCCTATATCATCTCTTCTCGTCGCCCTTCTTACCTTATTTTCTTTTTTATTTCTCCCTTCTCACAGATCCTTTCGCTTTTTCCTGCATTCCTTATTCTTCATTCTGTCGTTTCATTGCGCCTCCATTCCTATTCACTCCTTATTCCTTCTTATTATTTTTCAATTCAACGATTCTATATTCTATAACTGTTCGGAGTGCGGATCAGCGATCCGCACTTAGGCCCCATTGGGCCCCTTGTGCTTCTTCCGTGAGGGAAATGTCTCCCTAGGCCATCTTGTAAAAAAGCAGCCTAGTGTTGTAAAAAAGATGATGCTATTGCCTAGGGGCATCTTCCTCAAATTGGGCATAGAAGGCCAACGTTCCCCAATATGGATTCTCTGGTCGATGACACGGCGGGACACTCACAAAGTACATTCTCGACCGTTCACATCTTCATGTTCACATCCTCTGTAGATGGGTGTGTCGTTTTGTCTCATATTATAGAGGTGCTTCCTAACCCGGCAGTGTCCGGTTAGGATTCCTGTTACAAATCATAGGTTTCCCTAGTAAATACAATGGAGTTCTGTTTGTACTACACTGGCATTTTTATCCATAGTCAACCTGCATCGCAGTCGCAGATTTCTGGAATATATACCACAGGCTGCTCCTTCCTTCTTCTTTGATCCGTCTGTGATGATATAGTTTACACGTTCAACGCCGGTCTCATCTTCACCAGTAGTTTGTATGGTGTAAGATTTATCAAAGACAAGCCGAGGCGGAATACCATTTGCACATGCCTGTAAAAGGGGTATCGTTTTGTCAGCCTCAGTCCACAGGCGGCTTCGGATTTGGCCACAGCTTACGTTTGGTAGTATGTTAACGGATTTGATACGAGTCATGATAGTCAAAGCCACTTGCTTCCATAGCGGTGGAAGACACAGCATTACCTCCATTGCTCTCGTTGATGTTGTTCACATAGCTCCGGTTATGCTCAGACAGGCAACTCTTTGTACCTGGCATAGTTTGAGTTTTGCTGTTATTGTTGACTCTTGAACCACCAAACAACAGCTCCATATGCCATCATTGGTCTTATGATAACAGTATATATCCATAGGACCACCTTGGGTTTCATTCCCCAGGTTTTTCCTACGGTTGTGCGACACTGCTCATATGATATGTAGGCCGTATTGATTCTTCTTTCGAGGTGCAGATTCCAGTTTAGTTTAGCATGTTTCAACGATGCATGTTCACAATTAAACCATGTTTCAGAACATTTTATTTGTCGGAAGCGAACTAGAAAGATACATTCTCTATGCAAATGGCCTCTCTCAAAATCGGTTCCGATAAGAAATAGTAGTATATATCTACTGCTAATTCACTGAAATTCTTGGCATGACACTACTAGTTAGTGCTTACCAGAATATCTTCTCTTGGTTTCAGCATAGCTAACTGGTCTCCTAAACTTGGAGAATATCTTGTGGTGAAGAATATCCAGCGGGCTCTAGACACGTGGGGTGCCTACGGAAGGTTAAAATTTAGTCGCACCCAAAGCCCTGATGCGGACATAATTGTAGCGTTCGGATCGCAGTTCCACGGAGATCCGTGAGTAGCACGAACTCAAGATCATCTCTAACTATTATAATCTCGTGTCAAATAACAATGTATTCGCAGATACCCATTCGATGGTCCCGGATCGGTTTTAGCACATGCCTTCTTCCCCTACGAAAGCGGAAGCTTTGGAGGAGACATCCATTTTGACGCGGATGAAACTTGGATCGACCAAAAGGAGGAGCCAAATACCCCAGATAGGACAGACTTCTATACAGTGGCTTTGCACGAACTCGGCCATTCTTTAGGATTGGCCCACTCGGATCTACCCAGCTCAGTAATGTTTCCTTACTATAAGGGCACTGATTCTGGATCAGAATATCAGTTGGACTATGATGATATTCTGGGGATGTACCAATTGTACAGTAAATATATGCCACACTGTTTAAAAACTAATTCAATTAGTGCAGCTTATTGAAATCACTTCTAGTGCCTCTGTTTACATTTTTTTCTACCCAATGTATCGTCTATTCCGCAAATAATGCTAAAGGCATTGTAGTCTAGTCACTAAATTCAGAAATCTGTGGGGTAAAATGCACTGAAAAATGTTGTTTAAATTTTCTTTTGGGTAGACGTTTAATATATTTACTTGCTACTGCTGGCAGAACCTAAGAGCTTTTCATAGTTTCTAGACCGTTACCAGGCGATAACAGCACTCAGTCCGTTGAAGCATCATCATCCGAAATCACTAATGCCCCCATAACCGAAGAATGGCCTGATACACCTGCAACGGAGTATTCACCCGTTACAAGTAGAACTTACCCCATGACAACTGGTAATCCAGCAACTACAACAGCAGACTCATATCAACCAGACACCAATACAACTGAAACGGTTGTTACTTATGAAGGAGACGATGAAACAGTGGACGATCACAAGAAACATGACGGAAAGCATAACGTACCAAATACCAACAGCCCTAGTTTACCAAATATTTGCTTCGGTCGTGTGGACTCAATTGCTACTTTAAGAAATGAACTTTTCGTTTTTAAAGAGCAGGTATATAACTTATTGAATTATATTTTCTAGTTGAGTAGGATTTTTCTAAAATGTCCAAAAATCAATTTTAGTATGTATGGAGATTTAAGGATAAGGGAAAATTAGAATCTGGATATCCAGTTCCCCTTGAGCAAATGTTTCCTAACCTCCCTAAATCCATTAAAAAAATCGATGCTGTATATCAGAGACCAGATGGGATGATTATTTTATTTACAGGTATGACAAGCTAGATTTCAGGAATTTATGTAATGCTATTAATATGTTTTCTTTAGGAAACAGATTTTGGGTGTATAATGGCGTTAAATTCTCAGAAGATAGCCCTAGACCTTTAACAGACTATGGTCTGCCGGGTTATTTGAGAGATATCGACGCTATACAAACCTGGGGTAGAAATAGTAAGTGCATATTATTTTGTATCCACTCGGTCCATGTCGGTTTATTGATTTAGGTAAAACATACATCTACAGCAACGAAAGGTTTTGGAGGTACAATGAAGTATCAAAGAAAATGGATGAAGATTACCCGTTACATATGGAGAGATGGCGGGGAGTTCCTATAAATTTAGATGCTGCAACTACTTGGAAAGATGGTAAGCAAATGACTGTGGAGCCATGTTAGAAGTTTAAAAATATTTTATAGGTAGCACATATTTCTTCAGAGACGAACGTTTCTGGAAATTTGACAACGATTGGATACATATCACAGAGGAATCTCCAATGCCTACTGCGCCAGTTTGGTTTGGTTGTCCAGAAGACGAGCATCAAATGAAACGATTGTTTGACTGATTTTCTTCTATTTGTGTTCAGTAAAGTTATTTGTGAATGTAACTACTACAAACCGTATATAATATATATATTTAAGTGACAATAATTGGATTTAAGGCTCAAGTTATAAATAAAGCATTACGATGAATACCTATTATATAATACCTATTAATTTCAAAGATTGTAAAGATATAGCGATGTGAAAGTTAATACATAGGTACAGTAAAGATACAATATTATAATACACTGAGCTCGTAAAGTTTGGAATAAATTCAATTAATCGTTATTGAAGGATTTTCACAGGAAATCCTCGGACACGTCAACTTTATTTTATAAAATGTCACTTTTTTCAGCCTTCGATTTTTTTTTGTTTTGTTCGTTTTTGAGCTATGACGTCATCGACAATTTTTTTAAATGACAACCCATATTTTTTTTCACGGATTTCGATAGAGCACATTTTTCTGAGTGCGAATATGTCAAAAACATAGTACCTTTAACATTAAAGTTTTCGAGATATTCGGTTGCAAAGTTTTAAGAATGAATTATACAAGCGATGACCAAATGCTAATCATTTATCAAGAAAGCGCAGGAAAAACAACAGTTTTGACAGTTGTCACAATTTTGAAGTTTTTCCTCCCAAGTTTATGTTTTAATCAGTTGAATAATATCATTAAGTAAGTTGATTAATCATTATTCCATCATAATTCATTTTATTTAAAAATGGTCCGTCGTTTGAGTGAAAGGGAAAGAATCGAAATTTTGATGATGATCGGTTACGGGGACAGAGCTCGCACACAAGTAGAAGTTTGCCGTTTATTTAACAACAAATATCCAAACAGAGAACCAATTACACAGTCCACCGTTAGCAAAATAGAACAAAAGTTTTTAGAAGTGGGTCATACGAGAGATCGCCCTAGAACGCCCCCTAGATCGCCCTAGGGTCGTCCACCAGTGCAACAAGATGTTAAATTGAATGTTCTACTAGAGCTTCAAGAAAATCCCCATTTACCCACCCGCCAAGTGGCGGCAAACAACGGAATAGTTCAAAGCTCCGTCTTGAAATATTTGAAATTGAACAAATGGCATCCGTATAAAGTGGTTTTGGTCCAAGAGTTAAACGAAGATGATCCTGACCGTAGGTTACAGTTTTGCCAAACCATGTTGCAACGCCTGATTGATGACGACGGATTTTTACGCAATATTGTTTTTTCTGATGAGGCTACCTTTTATCTCGACGGCACAGTTAACCGGCAAAACTGTAGATATTGGTCTCCTGAAAATCCACACTGGAAAATGGAAACTCGTAGTCAGTTTCCACAAAAAGTTAACGTTTGGGCTGGTATTGTAGGTAATCGTATTTTGGGCCCATTTTTCTTTGAAGGCGTATTAACAGGTGAAATATATTTAGAATTTTTAAGAGACGACTTAGTCCCTGCACTTGCGGTACTTTACCCAAATGACGTAGATCCAGATCTGCCCCATCACACGATATGGTACCAACAAGACGGTGCACCACCCCATTTTGCAGTCACATCATCACTAAGATTCACGAACTAACTTTGTCGGATAATATTGAATTTCGTTGGTCAAGAGATTAATTCAAATAACTTCAAACCAAGATATATATTTAATATTTAACAGAATAAATTACGCTGACAATAAAACATTTACACTAAACAAACTATAAATTTGAACACAACCAGATGCGTCGCGCAAATAATGAATCTATTCATATGAAAACAAAGCTAATCGCTAGGGTTAAGTAGACCTGATTCTAATAGAACAATTTTGAGTGCCTTTCCGCTTATTAAACTATTTGACTTTAAACCCGAATTTACTATCTGAAAACCTGCCGGAAACTGCATAATTTTGGCTAAGATTGTTGCTCCAGTCCTCGCTGGGCGGGACCAAATTCGATCTTTCATCCCCTTTAAGTAATACCACTTACCGGGGGTGAAATCTCAACCAATCCTACGGGACCTACTTTACCCCTTACATTATCTCAGGAAACTATTCCCGTACGCTAACGACATCTGGTTGCAAAATAGAAACTAAACATTTTACATGACATTTCTGAGATTACTCTTTCTGCATCAATTAGTTAGCTGTTTGGCCATTTTTCCCATACCCGGAAACCATCAATTAAGTGACGCTTCTAACGGACAACTATTATTTATGGTCGAATCTTTTCGTGACGCTTTTATGGATCCTGTTAATTTTACAATTGATTTGACATATTTTACTTTTTGGTAGTTACACATCTGTTTACGATTACGAAGTTATGCATTTACGAAGCTATGAAATTTTGCTAAGACCGTACTTAAAGAAAACACACTATACAAGATGAATTACTCATTTAATGTGGACCTTCTTAGAATTCTCTAAATAATAAACAAAGGACTTCTTGGGTTGCTATTCCCTTTCCGAACAGAATTATGACCTGCACTTTACCATTTTGTTACAGCAGTATCATTAAAATGGATCCCTGCGGGACCCCCGTGTGACGACCATTTGAAACTTTCATGACTTTTGTTCTTGAAAGGTTCTCAATATATTGAGATAAAAAGTATATAATAAAATACTGGATTATTTCTAGTGATGTGATTTCACCTGGTGTATTCATTTCCCAGTGAAACAATCATTTACACCCGGTGCAAACAATATTTTTATATATTCGTGTTGTACCGTTGATCGAAGGAAAACTTCCTCAATCAACATTATAAATATATAAATCATTGAAATTAATACCAAATACGTCATAATTGGTTGCTCAATTAAGATATTTTAAACGACATGCGTCGTTAATAGCGGTATGTGTAACTATTCTTCTCTAACATAGCAAAGATTTATAGTTTTATGCGATTTAAGTGTCTGCACATAAGAACTACTTTGGTAGTTTAATTCAGACTTTATTGCCTATAACAAGACGAGTAAAAATGTAATGTTTAATTGCTTCTTTTTGGTAGTTCTTCTGTGCAGACACTGAATTGGCGCAGTCGGTAGGAGAGACTTAATTTCCTTAACCTGGTTCCTTAACATTCCTTAACCAGATGAAATTTCAATTCTTCGTACTCAAGAAATCAAGAAAAGTGTTCCAGAAGTAGCCCGTACAAGCCAAAGCAAGGGAGTATCAAGTATTGTTCACAATCTCGATCCCGAGGACCCCCGTACTACAGTGACTCTATAGAGACAGTGGCGACAACACGACAATATGTCACGCCTCGGCCACCATGTTGAGGCCTTCCTCAATTGCGTTAATAAAGGCACTAATCGATCTTGTTTTCGTAACTATGAAAATATGTAATAAGTAAGAAATCATTTTTACAAAAATACTGGTATGAAGAAATAATTGTCACGTAGACAACTACTGTTGTCATTTTTGAAAAACAGTTGTAGAAATCATTCGTAATATTACGAGATATATTTATTATTGAACCTTTATAAATACAATTTACTGTTCGTGCCTTGTGTTTGTTTGACTACTTATCACGAGCAGCGAGCAGCAGGAATCAAGAAAACTATTACCAAACTATTAAAATGTATTTCCTTCTTAGTTTTACAGTAAATACTAAAAATAAAAAATGCTGAGACCACATATTAGCACGTAGGTACTTATTTTTATTCATGCCACCCACTCTGTCGTTTTCCATTGATCTCTTCTCGTTTTGATAACCCATTCTATTCTCCTTGCTGAAAACGTTTCATTAAAAATCCCTTTTTTGCAGAGTTACTGCTGCACAACAAGGCATTTTTGCGCCCTGGCTGATTTGTATAATAAAAACATAATTTTCAAATAAAAAAAGGTTAAAATTGAACATGGCACACAGTTGTCTTTATAAAATTTTGAAGCACAAAACTAGATAAAACTGAACTAATCTGTATACTTATAGCTGACTATTATTCTAAACAGAAATGCAAATAATTGCATTAATTATATTGACAATATCGAAAAACACATTGACATACAATGGACGGCAGCCATTTTGAGGCTTATGTCAACCACGTGATCTAGACAACCAATCAAAAATTGGTCATGCTGTTGTCGCCACTGTCTATATAGTCACTGTACCCCGTACTTGCAGTATGCAGTATTGCAGTACATCCTTTCCCTATACGACAAAGGTATAAGTGAAAGCTTTTAGTGTCTAAATAAAATATCAAATAAAAAATACACACATTGAATGAAATAATATATGGCAATAGCATCAGTCATCAATCATAAAAGGATACAAAAGCCTGGACTAACAAAGTACACTTAGTCTTTATTTAGTACATAAAATATTACAAAAAAAATGTTGAAATGTTTACCACTCCAATTTTTCACCGTCCCATTGGAAGAATCTACCAGAATGCTCCTCTGAAAGATTGCACAAAAGTTTGAGCATACCTGATGCACTGGTCTCTACATCTAGTGGTGCCTTGGTTCCTCCCATGTCAGTTTTCACCCATCCTGGGTGAATGCAAGTCACCACTATCCCATCCTTTTTGAGGTCGATGCTCAGGGATTTTGTTGCCATGTTCAGAGCTGCCTATAAAAAAAGATAATCAGACTGATATTCGTCGGAGAGAAATATTCGGAGAGAAAACAAATGCATCTCGGAGATTTCTCCAGAATACGTCTAGATTGGTTTATATGGTATTGTCTAAGGTTGATATCTCGTTGGGTTAGGATGATGGCTGATATAAGAATAAGAAGAAAAATATAATGAAGTTGAAAAATAATTGGAAACGTGGAACAATAAAAGGAGTAGCAAGATGCGAGAAGTTCGATCAAGTTTCAGTGGAGTTGCCAAATGACCATCAACATGAAGGCCTTGAGGAAAACTTTGAGGACCTTGGTTGAACAGAAAATAATAGCACACGCGTGCGCCAGATGGAAACAAAGCTCTTACACAAACTATGACAATAGCTCATAGTCGAGGTGCCGAGAGGCTATACAAGACGAAGAGCTATACAAGACTAGGAGTTAAACTAAGTTTTGTAAAATGTTCTGGTTACCTTAGAACATCTGTAAGGGTACAATCCGCCATTATCGTTCATGCTCATGGACCCAAGCATGGAAGTCACATTTATTACTGCTGATTTTGAAAATCCTAACGGCTTCTCTGAATTATTTTCTGACGCTTTCTTTAACAGGGGTAGGAGAGCCTGAAATTTTAAAAATAAATGGTACATGGTAATTGTAATTAATGATACAGTGGTTATTCTTTGATGCCAAACATTTGGAAAATTGTAACACATGTCTGTATTATCTCTGCAGAAACTTACTTTGGTTAGCATGAGAGGTCCTACTGTATTTATTGTAAACGTCTCAATCATCTGCTCTGGCTTAACTAAATTAATTCTTGTCGATTTTGGTGAATAACCTGCATTGTTGAATAAGACGTTTAATCCGTCGTCTTTTAAAATATCCTTAACTTTGCAGGCGAAGGAATCGAACGTTGTGGTTTGCACAAGATCTACGACAAAATTTTCAAGTTATGAATGCCTTTTAATATGCTTATCTGGCACTTTTTACCTGTGCGAAATAAATTATTTTTATCCACAATCACATTATAATTGGAGTTTCATCCACACTTATAAAGAAAATAAAGTACCACTTTACCCACTAGTGGAATAATGAAATTACTTTGTTGCACTAGTAGAATAATGAAAAATACAATCAAACAAAATCACTTTCTTCCATTTTTCGCCAACTTCACAAATGTTTACCAAGAAATCTATGAAGAATCGAAACTAAATAGCAACTATTCAATACCTTCCAAGTATTTTTCAATTAATTTCAATAATTTTTGACGTTACAGCCGCTGTCATAGAGAAATGTCAACAATTTTTTTTTATTAAATCTGATTATAAATGACCGTGATTGTGGATAAAACGTTGTGTAGCATTCGTGTTTTAGGCGCGTTTTATCCATTCTCGAAAATTAAACTTTTGAACTTCGTTCTCGAGTTTAAACTTTCTTGCGTGGATAAAACGCTATCTAACTAAAACACATGCAATAAATAACTATTAAATACAAATAAATGTCACCAAATTCTATTTTTTCAGTAAAAATACCTAACCCTGCCATTGCAAATCTTTATCTGAACTGTTTTAAAATTGATGTTGTGAATTAAATCAAGGCTTTGGGAGTGATTTTAGATAAAAAGTTAACTTCGATAGTCATATAAAAAATGTAGGCCAAAAGCCCCTCCGAAACCTTGATTTTTATATTTTTATGTTAAAAACCGCTAAAGATTTCCGTCATCACTCTTCGGCTATAATTATGTTCAATTCTGTAGCTAGATCTAATTTAGAATATTGTTCCAAATATGGAAGGATGTATGTTATGTATGATACATATAAAATAAAAATTAAAAGAATTGAATTTGTTTAAAAAAATATGAATACCATTAGTTATTGATACAAATAACATCGGGTGCTCTATGACAGTAATTTATTTTTTTACAAAATGGACATTATTTTGTCTATCTTGTTTTATTTTTGTCGATTTTACTTATTGTATGTATAGATTGTATTAATATAAATTGCAGACCTTATTTTTAATTATTAGAAACATACATATTTTTCAACTAATACTGTTTGTGAATATATTGTTTTTTTATTTGTTTCTTATCCTATCAGACCTTATCCTATGTTTTATTTTTTGTTTATTGTTTGTTTGATTTGCTTAGGCATACGCATAATATATTACCCCTTTGATTTGATTTAGTTATTAATTATTTTTGTTGTTATTATTAGTTACTAAGTAGTTTGAGTGGTACAAATTTGGTCTTATTTTTGTTTACAGACCTCGTTTAATAAATATTTCAATGTAGCCCGTGTCACCCTGTACCTGGACATTACTGTTTGTCTACTGGGTAGTACTATGTACTGTTGGTAACATCGAAATATGAGACATAAAAAAATTTCAAAGGATACCCACAATTGCCGCAATGGGCGATCGGGCAGTATAACTTTTCTTACAGCAAGCTAAATCGTCACTATAAAGGCGCTTTCATTCATTCATTCATTTCAAAACCCATGCACTATAAATGCAAAATAATACAATAAATTAAAGAATAATGTATTACTTCTATTTCAAGAATGTGACACGGCCGAGGAACGTGTAAAATGGATCGGTAATATTTGAATGGGAAATATTCTTATTCTGCATCACATTCACCATCCAATTGTTTTCTGATATGACGGACAACGCTGTTAAAAATGCGGTAGCACGTGTGAAGGAATCGATATAATGAGAGATCGATATAATTGCTGGCTAAATATTTATTTGGAATATATTTGAGGCTAGAGATGGAACCAATATCGAACATATATATGCAGAAATATTTTACGATTTACTGCCGATATTGGGTACACATTATTTTTCATCTCTGTTCTTATATTTATATTTTTTATAAATAGCCTATAAGGAATTTATTTAAATATCTTTTTTATTAAACATCTTTTTTAATAAATATCTTTTCTAATCAATCGTGGGTAAATATATGATTGGAATATGGCTAACGCCCATGCACATGTTATTACACATGATGAATTTTTTATCATATCCTGAGTGAATTTTAAATATTATAACAGCCTAGAAAACATTATATTGATTTCCAATTGCAGGAAAGTTATTAGGAAATGCGAATATATCATCATATATTCGCTTCCAAATTAAACATTTAAATTATGATTACTTATCAAGTGAAAATGGTAAATGGATTAACTAGGTACAATCGGCGTCATAAAAATCGGGTCGAGTGGTAGTAAATTTTATTTTTAATTTCTTATATTTTTTTTATTATTTACAGTTCTTTAAAATTACACGCAAATTGTTCTACAATAAGTTGATTTTATTCACATTTATTATTCAAATAATATGTAGAAGCCATAATAAAATAAAATGCCAATAACTTTTAAAATAAATGTGTAGTTAATTAATTAAAAATAAATAATTAATAATCGAAAAGATAATAAAATGAGATAATTATTTGTCATTCCATCATTTGCATCACTAGCTGTAAGCGCATTGGCATAGCATTAATTAAATTGGAATTATAATTTTTGTCCAAATTACTTTGCAATTAAACATTATCAAAATAAAAATATTACCAGGTAGGTACCACAGTATCTGTGTAGGTACTGTAAAGTTTTGGATAAACTTATTTAATAAGAGTTTCTTACATAATAAATTATAATTTCATTGTGTAAATTTAAAAACCGGTAATATTTGTGGCAACATCGCTGAATTTGTATTATATTTCTGTCCTAGGTAACTTCTAATCTCATTTTATTTTGATTTGCCTGTTTCCTATTTCACGTTTTGCAGTTTCTATCACAGACTTCTGTTTTTTTCTGATTGCAAATAATTGATTTTGAGTATTGGTTAGAAAATGGGTGAAAATGGAGTACCTACCTAATCAAACTCGGAACCATAAGTGATTTTTTCCTAGAAGCCAGAATATGTAGTCTAAGTTAACTTAAAATCTTTTCAATTTGATGACTAATTAAATTTATTTAAAGTACATTAATCAGTATCAGCATCTTGATCTTGATCAGCATCAGATGTATCTTGTTCTTGGTTGCCCCGACCTGAACAGAGTATTCATATGTAAGGAAGAAGTGCAAAAAACTATTCGATCGAAAGGTGATGCACAATACCATTGTTTTATCCATATCCTAATGGATAGTATCATCAAGTTTGCTGTGCGGTATCTGTTTAGTTAGTTAATGAGAAACCTTACATAACAAAAATGTCCATATAAATAATAATCCGGTATCTATCTTTTTTTTTCCGACTTACCGACTAAAACCACTCCTCCTTGTCTTCCCATCTATCCCGCTGGCACCGCTTTCGCATTATTTCGGCGGGTAGACGACATAGTTTTTGTCATCTGCTATCTCTCTCCTTTGTCTCTATAATGCCTCTTATAGTGTTGTATGTCCTCCTCCATTTTTCTTCATCTCCTGCTATCAAGTCGCTCATCATGTTTCCTGCATTAAAGGATTGGGATGCTTCTTCACCGTAGAGTATTCGTTCTCCATTCCATTGGGGACAAACGAATAATGTGTGTTCCGCATTATCCTCGTTGTGACAGTAGGGGCATGCTGCCGTTTCTGATCTTTTTCTATCATACAGGTATTTCTTGAAGCAGCCGTGTCCACTTAGAGCCTGCGTTAAATAGTAGTCTGTCTCTCCGTACGCTCTTTCTGTCCACACTTGGATGTTAGGGATGAGGCTGTACGTCCATCTCCCATATGTGCCCTCTCGCCATCTCTCCTCCCATCTTCTCATGAGGTTTTCCTTTGCCGTTTTTGCATCTGTCCCTGTATATTTCTCCATCCGCTCTATAATCATAAGATCTATAGGGGGTATTCCTGCTATAACCCCTACTCCTTCTGTGGAGACCGTTCTGTATGCCGAGGTTATTCTGATATTTATTTTCCTCTGCAAACTACCTAAATTTTTTTGTTTTTTGTCACATTGTGTCATACAGGTGCTGCATATAGCACCTGTGAATGTATCACACTCGACAGTAGCTTCCGTTTCGATGCCCTAGGCCCTCCGATGTTTGGCATAAGACTGGCCAGGGCTGAGGTAGTTTTTTCCGCTTTTTCCACAAGCCTATGTACGTGTTCTGCAAAAACTAGCTTGGTGTCCAGCCATATCCCCAGGTATTTTATTGCCTTTGCAGGTGTTACAGTCGCGTTTTGGACCTGGAATCGTATGGGTCCGATTTTCCTTTTTACTGTCAGGAGTGCAGCTTCCGTTTTTTCAGGCGCTAGTCCTAGCCCCTTTCTGTCCATCCAATTTGTGATGCGTCGTAAAGACTCGTTTGCTGTGCTCATTAATAATTCCTCCCCCTTAGCAACCACCATCAGTGCTATATCGTCGGCAAATCCTACGAGGGTGGCTCCTTCAGGTTGCTCCATCCTCAGCAGTCCATCGTACATTATATTCCATAGTGTGGGGCCTAGCACGGAGCCTTGTGGTACACCGCTGTTTACTGATCTTGCCTTGGTCTTTCCCTCTGCCTCCATGATAATTTGCCTTTGTGATAGGTAGTCTGCTATGATACTTATCAGACTTTCCTCTATGCTTCTGTTTCTCAGTTCATCTAGGATGTGTTGCCATGATGCGCTGTTGAATGCATTTCTGACGTCTAGAGTGATGATTGCACACAGTCTTCGATATCGCCAGGAGTAATTTCCTGCTTCCCTTGCAATATTCATTACCTCGCCGATGGCGTCCGTTGTTTGCCTATTCTCTCGAAAGCCATACTGCCGTTCGGATAGTCCCCCTGTTCGTACGAGTTCGTTTTTAAGTCGGCCTAATATTAGGTGTTCATATAGCTTTCCCTCCACGTCTAGCAAGCATAATGGTCTGTACGAACCTGGGTTTTCTATAGGCTTATCCCCTTTCCTTAATAGGACCAATCTGGCCTGTTTCCATTCTTTTGGAAAAATTCCCCTGCTGGCTAATCTGTTGTACACATCCAGCACATATGCCGGCTTATTTTCTGCAGTCTCTTTTATTATCTCTGGAGGTAAGTTTCCAGGTCCTGGTGCCTTTTTTATATTAAGTTTCTCACTAGCCTTATTTAATTCATCTAACCTGAAATTTGTAAATATCCCACGATTATCACGATTGAATATCACTGGCTCATGTTCGGGGAAGAGGTAGTTTACTACCTCTTCCACTGTTTGCATGGGCATTTCTTGTCTAGAGGGGAATCCCGTCATACTTCTCATGACTATTTTGTATCCATCACCCCAGATATCAGTCTATTTCGTCACACAGTTTTCTCCAACTGGCTTGTTTTGATGCCTTGATCTTCTTTCGCAGCCTTTGTCTTGCTTGTTTGTAGTCTTCTAGTTGTTGTTCGTGTTCCGGTCCCCTTCTTCTGTTTCTGATGAATAGTCTCCTCTTTGTAAGGCATTCTCTTCTGTGTTCTTCTATATCATTATTCCACCAGTACACTGGTTTACCTCTGCTGCTTGTTTTTCTTTTCGGCATTGTCTCTTCGCAGATTTTTCTCAGGTTGTGGGAGAACTCGCTTGCCCGATCTTCGTTATGTCCCGTCTCCATCTCTGCCAGCACCTGTTTTAGTTTGGCTTTATCAAGTTTTCGTACCTGCCATCCCTTTTCTCTGGTATAGTCTCTAGGTATTGCGATGGTTTTTTCTAACACCTCAAAGTATATATATGCGTGATCGCTCAGGGATTCCGTCTCTAGGACTTTCCAGGTGGTTGCTTTATCGCTAATATCCGGTATGGCTATTGTCAAGTCTAATATTGCGGTATAGTCTCCTCTACGAAATGTCGGTTTATTTCCTCGATTGAGAATAACTAAATCGTTCTGCGCTACCCACTCGGTTATTATATCACCTCTTCTGTCTGTTGTCGTCTCACCCCATTGTGGTGACTTCGCGTTGAAATCCCCCACTATGAAGGCTTTTTCTTTGAGCCTTCTGATACGTAGGCCGATTTCCGTCAACATCATCTCCAGTTCTTCTATTTCTCTATTTCCTGATGCGTAGCAGCTATATATTGTGTAAGTAGGCATTTCTATATACGTGTAACTTTGTCCTTTCCCTTGTTTCTTTACTGCTATATTTCTATCCATGATCTTTATAGCTGAGTCTATATCTGTGTCGTAGATCCAGTCTTTGCGGTTTCGTATAGCGTTGCGGTTTGGCTCACTCATTAAAATTATTCCTATTCCTAAGTCGATGGCTGTGCTTAGTGTCAGATCATGTACCGGTCGACTTCTGAATGCGTTTATTTGCAGTATTTTTGTTTTAGCCATTGCTTGTCTGTTTTGCCATCCTTTCCCCCTTTTCCTTGTTGGCTTCTTTTGCTGCTCTGATCTCTGCCACTGCCTTTAGTTAGGTTTTCTATAGTTAGGACACGACATGCTTCCTGATTGATGTCCTTCCCGTTCACACTCATGGCACCATGGATTATTCTCGCATACTTTTATAGTGTGTCCTTCTTTGCAGCATCTGAGACACTTTCCCCTCATACTTCTCTCTTCTCCTGTGCAGTCTTGTCTTAGATGTCCATATCTTTGGCATCTATAACAACGAATAATCCGGTATCTAGGTAGGTACTTACCGCATTATTATTTATATGGAGAAATCCACATTTGAGCCCATTTTTTCCATTATTCTTTCAAAAGTGTACATAGTAGGTATATTATTACATCATTAATGTGAAATCGATAAACATTGACCAAAATAGTAATAAACAAATAAACAACCCACCCGCAATATCATAACAAAACCCTTAACCTTACAGCTCTTGCGTAAGACATGTTAAAACTAATACGCGACGTACGTCCATGGAAAACAGACAATTTAACTTAAAAGCATTTATTTAATTAACTCATAGCTCTAAAAAAGTAATTTGGACTTGAATTGTAGAGAAATATGTTTAAAGTTTGACGTATAATAGGTTTAAATACTAAAAAATGCCCAAAACCCGAGAAATTCCCGTCTGAAAATCACACTTTTGAATCTCCCATAAGAAATACATGGCAGTCAAATTTGCTGAAGTGTGTTTAGGAACCCATTTAAAATTTCGCGCACGGATTTTGATAACCTAACTAATATGGTCAATTTCAACGAAGATATTTCCATTATTTAATTAATTCTATACCAATGCGCTTACATCTAGTGATTGCTGCAAATGATGGAATGACAAAATATTAAATTATTTTATTATCTTTTCAATTAGTAAATTAATTAATTTTTAATTAATTAATTACATAATCGTTTTAAAAGTTATTGGTATTTTATTTTATTATGGATTTTTTTATATTATTTGAATAATAAATGTAAATAAAAGCAACTTACTGTAGAACAATTTGCTAAAGATCTTCGTAAATAATTTCTAAGAAATTAAAAATAAAATTTTCTACCCCTTGACCCGATTTTTATGACTCCGACTGTACATTATTACATCAGGTGGGATGTTAAAGAATTCGCCTCTGGATACTTTTTTTTGTTATAAACATAAATATTAGCGTAGATAAATGTTCGTATTTGTCCAAGTAGAGCAAGGCTATTTTATTGCAACAGGGAACATGACTAAAATTTTAAATCTAAAATAATACTAGAAAATATAGCGTAAAGTTGCAATAAAACGTGTACCTACTTCAAAAGAAAACAAGATTTCTAATTCCGCGCGATCAGTATGAAGGATCTAAACAGCGATAAAATTGAAGCGGCCCAAAATTAGCTGTGACGTCACAAACTACAATATTCGGTAGGGGTTGCGCCGGAAAGCGGCGATTGAAATATGAAATCAAGCGGTCGAGTGCTGGGATCTCCCGTAGCCGACCGAATCGGTCTCCTCGTCGTTTGTAAATTGTAGCTGTGGCGTCACGACTTGTTTGAAACGGTTCGCTCGCGCGCCAGACTAATAATTTATAACAAATTTATTATTGGGAACTAAGGCGTCATATTTTGCATATCTTATTTTTCAGTATAGTAGAACATTCTTATGCAATAAAAAAATGGGAATGTTCCCTATTATATTTGTTTTAAGAAAATTATTGTACTTATTTTCCTTAATTTGATTAGGTATTTAACTTTTAGTATAAGATAAATTCAGCTAAATAACATTATTTCTATACGAGAAATCGACTCCTGCTCTATATACTTATTGTCCACCCTGTAGTTGGTTTCGGAAGTTACAAACTTGGCTTATAAAACTGTTTGCTTGAAATACCTCATGTTAAGATGACACAGCGTAGACATAATTTATTTATTTACAGGATATCCATAGATGTTGCCACAATAGTGCATGCACCTATGGATGTCCTGTTTAGAAATAAATTATATACAAGTTTATATCTATTTGTATTTCTTTGTCATGCACCGAGGCATTGAACGTGCACAGTTACCTATGCTAAAATAATTTACTATTTTTGTTTTTACATTAAATTTATTTGTTTCAATGTTTAATTAAAAAATATATTCCTACGGAACTCTAGAAATCCTACCTAATTCCAGAACATGAAGATTCTTGTTGGCGTGTGCAATTTCCGTTAATTCCTGAAAGCAAAAAAAGTAGGCATAGAAATATGTCGTATTAAAAAGTAATTAATAGTTCTAATCTGCGAAAGCTTACTTTAAGGCGGGAAGCGTACTTAACTATTACTATTTGAATACTTCATAGCACCTAAAGGGGCCTTTGCAGTGTGTAATGTATTAAATTTTTCATTCATTTTATATAATACACAGAATTTAAAGCTGCTGAAAATCCTCTATAGACTGTAATAAAATTGGTATAAGGTGATTCTTTGCCATAAAAATATTAAAAATAGTAGTATCACAGTGTGTTAGCTGTTAACGTTACTTTGGTAACATTAATGTCAACAAAAAAATAACTAAATAATTAACTAAATATAACTAAATATCTTGACAGTTATCAAATAATTATTGAAAAATGAATTCCATTGAAGAAGCAACATTATTTCGGGCAGAACCGTTACAATCAAGCCTATGAATTTTTTTTCAAATCATGTCGAATTCCGATGACGATTCCTTGTGCCCCAGGTGGTAGTAGGGCTTCCATATCCTCGCTGAGCAGTGGACCTCGCGGGGGAAGGTAGGCCGTGATGTTGATAGGTCCGTTGCTTCTGGTGTTTATGGCCATGGCGACGGCTTCCATATTATCCGTGGTGGGTGCCAGAGCATGGTGTGGTCCAGGCTGGATTTCACTAGACTCCCCCGTTTCTGTTCCGGTCTCTGCGGAGGATCTGGTAACTTCGTACTTTGAACCTGAGATCAGGCCCTAGCCTGGTCCTTCATTTTTGTAATCCGCCTCGAAAATTGCAGGCATATACGAAGGATGATATATCAAAGTTTTTGTTAGATGCTCCTGATGAAATACATTTAATGAAAAAAGTGGTAGCGATTTTTGGAGTAGCTGGGATATACCGAACTGACGAGTTATATAATTTAAAAGTGAAGGACGTGAAGTATAAAAATTGTGTTATGTTAGTGCAGATTATTACTAAAAAAAGTATGTGCAAAGAAGATTTGTAATAACAGAAGATTGGGTAACATTAGTTAAACGTTATAGACTCAAACGTTATAGACTCACCCAAAAAAGGCCCAACGCTTCTTTTATCGGTATGAACGTGGCATTACAGCTAAATTTCTTAAAATTTCAAACCCAAATCAGTACACTGGGCCACTCGTTTCGAAGAACGCCCTCTACATTACTATCAAATGCCCCAAGTATGGATATTTTAGATATGGAAAGGCACGGGGGGGGGGGGTGGGATATAGCCGATTCGGTGACCCATAAAAACAGTTGCTACTAAAAGAATGCCCGAAAAATCGATACCTAGTGAGCAAAGCAAACATTTAGAAACATAATTTAATGATCATGTTGCGCAAATCGACAAAAACAAGTGCACATTTCCAGAGACGTTGCTTTCGAACAGAAATTCCTTCAACATTTTTTGCCGTTAAAACTTTCAGGAACAATTGCTGTATTGTAATTTTTACATTTAATTTCCACTCTAAAAAACATTTGACATTACTAATTTGACTTTTTATTTTTTCATCGTCCAGGGCACGAAAGTTTTTTATACTTAGCAACCGATAACCTAGCATGTTTAACTTTCGCTTTATCTTGCCTATTGAAAATAAAAATATATATTTTCGTAGGGGGAGAATAAAATGTCATATGTAACACTTAGTATAAGGTATAAGGTAAGAAAGTAGAGAAACAGAAATTCCTTAAACGAACA
Organism: Tetropium fuscum; assembly: GCA_964058915.1. Taxonomy (NCBI): domain Eukaryota; kingdom Metazoa; phylum Arthropoda; class Insecta; order Coleoptera; family Cerambycidae; genus Tetropium; species Tetropium fuscum. The sequence continues at coordinate 81,357 of CAXKVY010005454.1, read as the reverse complement.
AAAATTTTTAATGTAGAAACAATGTAAACAAACTAGATATAAAGTAGAAATATAAGTCTGGGATACCCCTGTATCCCGCCTGTCCTTATATGAAGGTTAAATTACCTTACCTAATTCATATTTTACTCTATTAGTCATTGTTTTTCCGCAATGACGACATCGTCAATTTATTTTAAATGACACTAAGCATTTTTTTCTTCTCCTTTTGATAGACCGACCCTATTGTTTCAACCCGGCCTAAATGCAGATAATAAAATTGTAAATATTTGCGACGTCAATGTCTTGGAGTTTAGGTTAATTTACTCTTTCTCTGTACCTGCATCAAAAATTATCTGGTAGGTAGGTATAAGTAAATTCAGCCATACCTACCTACCTATAACTTGGTAATTTATTAGAATAAAAGTTCCTTTTTTTAAGCAACATGTGACGAGAAACAGCTATTATCAGTGGCATTAATAGATATAATAATTTGGTAGGTACACAACAAAGCTAGCGGTGCCTATCAGATTCAAATTCTTGCGTACATACGAGAAATACGATTAAATGTAGGCGGAATCCCCACTTGTCGACAAGTCAATGTCAGTATCCATCCTTCTGCCTTGTTTACGCATCTCGCGAGTTAAACGGTGAAGTGTAATCAAAGTTGCTTTTATACCTCTAAAATGGGGAAAAAATCATACCAATTCCAGTTGAATAGGAAGAAATGGCTCATCTGCTGTGGAGACAAGGAAATTAAAGAAGAACTGAGGGAAGAACGTTAGTAATTTTACCTAAATAAGTAAAGCGCATAGCTGCAATTTGGAAGACGGTGTTTCCAAACTGTTTAAAAAATAAATATTTAACTAGTTTTATAGGTAGGTACCTACCTACCCATCTAGCTATAGTAGAATAGTTCTAATACAAATTCACTAGGTATATACGTTGATTGAAGGAATTCTCAACGGTATACCTATAGGTACCTACACTTTTCTTTATTATTTATGCTCGTCACCTAAAATAAAATAAATAAACCAGAAAAAGTGTAAACACCATTTAAATAGTTAGGTATACCTAGTTATAGTTAGGTCTAGTTATAATAATCCTATATGATTATGACTTACTGACCAACCTACTATATTATACCTACTTAATTCATATCATTGCCCAACTTTACATTTTTTTTTCCTCAGATGCCTTTAACTATACATAGGTACCTATAAATCCAAATAAAATAGATTCTTTTCATTCCTATGAACTACCTATATCGTAGACTGAGGGTTTCTGTGGCTAAACCTGCTAGATATTATCGATATGATTAAACAATAAATTAATGATAACAGGAAACAGGCTAATACATAGATATAGGTAGGTATATATGGCAGGTAGGTATAGGTATACGTACCTATTTAGGAACAATTATTATTGGTTTGAAATGTTTTCAAATCACATTATTTATTATGGATTTTTACAAATTAGGCAATTTATCCAAACCTGACGAACAACCTTTTAAAATTACTCTTACATGCGGTGTAACTAAATTTAAAAATTATTTAAGGAAAGTGTCCATCTAATAACATATCCTTGACAATAATTCATTTTAGGTATATAATTATGATGGGCAATAATGTAAAGATAAAGTATGTACTTTATTATAGCTGTCAGGTATCTGCATATGTCGTAGATACACATTACACATTATGATAGAATTGATAGATGATAGATACACTACTTGCTGTAAAATTGTGATGAGCGAACTACTTATTAATAATAATAATTAACTCCAATTGCAAAATTCCACAAATGATTGAATATCTATAGTTAGACCAATAGGTAATTATCAGTAGAATGACTTGTAGAAATGTTGCACCAGAACTACCTAGATCCCGTGGACGATAGTGGGGAGATATAAATTGATCAAAATGAAATATGAAGCAAATCAAATTTCGCGCTGGCGCGTATGGCCAACCTGCTGTCAATACAAATAATCCTACTCGTACTCGACTACTCGAAACTCGAACTACGTACGGACTAGTAAGGCGATCGTGAGAGGAGTAAAAATTTGACGTTGCCCTTGTAACCTGAAACCAGTGCTGTGTAAAAGATAGTTACTTATTTTATATAAATTGTAATTTGTGACCGAAGGAATGGCTCCAATAAGTAAGTGTTCAGTTATAATACGTACAATACCTTAAAATGTCTCCTACCTTGGCTTTCTCTTTGCTCCGACATGTAGCGATGATGTTTACTGGGGATTTTTTGTCTTTCACTAAACTCTTTATTAATCCTAACCCTAAACCACGGTTGCAGCCAGTTATTAAAATCGATCTCATTTTTAAATAGTTCACAGTTATACAGTAGTTCAGTAGTTATTAGTTACTACAATCCAAGTGCTTTGGGAATACTACTACCAGTTACTATACAGTGCGTAAGATGTGCAGCTTGTAGTCCGGTCCGCGAAGTTCTTAAAAACTAAAGTTCACTAAAAACCCGTAATCTGTTCTCTGCTCTTGACCCTGAGCCCTGAGCCCTGAGTCTGTGTAAGGCCACTCGTAACGTAACAAGAGGTTCAAAAAATGGCGTCAGGTTTTTGTTTAAAAAACGTCATTTTGAGAGGTGTGTGCAGATTTAACAGTAACCAATTTTTACTCTTCAAAACACTGAATAGTCAAACTAGACGTCGTTCTACCCTGTGCACAGAATGTAAGTGAAAGTATTTAGATTGACATTGACTACATAACCTTCCAATTATCTGTGTCATAGTTGTTAATACTTGTTAAACATCAACTTCAATATTGCCTATTTTAATGTATAATCGTATATTGTGTGTACAAAATACGCAGGTATGTAAATTTTATTCTACCTCATAATTTTTAATGTAGGTAAGTCAATGATTTTGTCAATTTTTTCAGTAAAAAAGACTCTCAGTAGATACATCATGATTATAACCATCAAATAATACATAAATCAAATAATTATATAAAACTGGCTGCAGTGGCTGCTACTATATTTATGACTATATCGAACCGTTGATGTTCACTTAGGTATTTACACAATCGAACATATTTATATGAGTTATAATACCAGTGTCATAATTGCATTGTCATTGTTTTCTTAATATCTGATTTAATTTTCTGGCCCATTGGGTTCAGTTTTTATTATTATAATAATATTTACCTAATTATCCCCTTTTATTAGGTAGGTAGATATGTGCAACAAATTATTAGCTATTAATAAATAGTGCTTCTTTCTTTTTTTATGCATATGTTTGTATTTGGGACATTCAATATTGTTGTTTTTTATATTCGATATTAGGTACCGTACGGCCTGTAAGTTCTTGAAATTTACCTAATTATTATTGAACATTGTTATTTACTTACCTATGTACTATATTAAGTGTTTACATAACTGAAATTTTCACACGTGAAAATGTTAAAGGGGATTTAGAGAGTCGACATTATAAGTACAGCAATATAATTTGGTAAGACTTAAATAAAACGTATAAAGGAATGTTTAAATTATTAAAGGGTGCTTTAAATTAATAGCACTTAATTTTACTGATAATATTGTCTATAGTTGTCTGATCTATATCTGCAATAATATATAATGACTAGCACTTTTTTTGTAATGAAATTTGTACTATGATATTGTACTAATAATTATTGTAAATTTATCTTGGTAACTATACTTCCATCTACTGTTTAGAAAATCTAGTAGTCTCATGTCACACAATATTAGTAGTCGTCAATTGTAATTTAGCAGAAGAACAGTTTTTAATATTTATATTTAATATATACATAATTAACATAATATACTTACCTATAACGAAGCATATGATCAAGAATGAATAAAATGAAACATTTGCCAGATGGTAGGTACCTAGACACATTAAACATTTTGTCCTAGTATCCTAATCATATCATTTCTCATTTTCAATTACATAATTATATGAATAAGTAGGTATAATAATGCAAACATCCTATTAGGCAAAGTTTACAGAATTATATTCGGTAAACTTTGGTATAAGTACCTATTGAATTTTAAAATTATAGTAATATTGGCCATCATCAACATTAATACACGTTTCTAAATCGCCCCTTAAAAGTTATCGATTAATACATGTGTGTAACACCTACTATTATTAATAGTAAAGATAACATTATGTACTATTTATAATTATTGAGATGTTCAGATATACTTAGCATTAACGTTAATTAGGTATATCTAGATGACATTTGATATATTAAGTATTATTTGATATAGATTTAAGTATCTTATGTATGTTGAATTATTGTAATTAATTACTTGTACCTAGTTCTAATTTTCTGTTGAACAGTAGATTCTGATTGAGACAATCTATTTATAAAAATGCTTAATGGTTGTTTTTAGATTGCCATTAGCATTTAAGAACGTAAATTGGGCTGGCACTTTCACTTTTTATATATACTTGGCAGCACGAACACACCTACTTTTTCTTCATGAAATATATCATTATGATAGTTATTTAGCCGTTCCGTTGCAGGTAGTGATGCAGAATATGACCTAGTTGTAATTGGAGGTGGATCTGGTGGTTTAGCAGCTGCCAAAGAAGCCGCCAATTTAGGAGCAAAGGTAGCAGTGCTGGACTATGTGTCACCGAGCCCCCGCGGTTCGAAATGGGGTCTAGGAGGAACATGTGTCAATGTAGGGTGTATCCCAAAGAAATTAATGCATCAAGCTGCTCTTTTGGGCGAAGCGGTAGAGGTTAGTAGAGTATCTTACCTACCTTATCTGCTTTGATCATTATTTAAGTATTAGGGTAATTATAGTCACATACCATCAACGATTCAGTCCATTACCAGAATGAACCTTTATTTAATTCATGGACGGGTGTAATATTGATTTTATGATTTGCCTAAATACCTATAATGGAATAATACATTGTAGTTAAATCTATATATCTATAGATATGGATTATTAGTAGATAGGTGTAATTTTATTAGGTCGCCACTAATGTAATTATAAAAAAATCAATTGTTCCTCTTGTAATTAACTTGAAAACATTTTCATTTTATCAATACATGCCTAACTTGCTAGTGTTTGCAATAGATCTCAATTATTTCACATATTTTATCTTATTATCTCTTTTGTGGCAAAATCACTTGATATGAGATAGTCGGATATTTATTAGGTAGTTCATAAAATTTGCGCTGTCTAATAATAAATATACTTATGAAATTCGATATCGACCGCCTATTTAATTGAAAACTATGCCTTTATTACTGCTTTACGCGGATTCTTAGGCAGTGCCAGTTCCAACGCCCTTCGAAACTAAAAATGTGGCTCTCCTATATCCCAAAAAAAATAAGAGAACTTAATTTGGTCTTGCTCATTATGGCGTTCTGTTGCAAACACTTGTCGAAAGTAGAAAAAATGGAGGCTAGGGTCTGGTGAACAGGGTGGCCGATGTAGGTTTCGTCCCCATCCTATCCAGAATTCCTTTTGGGATATAATATATATGCATTTTTCCAAGATTTCGTGCAGAAAAGATGATGATGATGATGAATTCAATTAATTATTGACTATACTTCAATATCGGGAACTGCAACAGAATTGAGCCTGTCTTGTTCCTCCTAAGGGGTATACAAACAAAATCGGTATTTGAGAATATACAACTATTTACCAAGTACCATATTCAAGAGGGATATTCTAACTTAGATCTTACAAATGTATAATAAAAAACTTGCTTGAGTATTTTGAAAATTCCGACAATTAACCGACTAATAATGAAGCCTAACGTGCATAATGAAGATGAGGCACATTGATTAATATGATTACTAAATGTAAACTCTGTATCATATACTGATATACTATACCTAGATCTTTTATAGTATCACAACCATTTAAAACTGTTGAATTTATTTGATATGCAAATTCTCTTGGTTGCTTTTTTAGAGTAAAACTCATAGTTTTACACACTTCTGAATGTTCAAATGTAGTCTATTCATCTGGCACCAAGGTTCAAGTTTTTGGATCTGACGTGGAATAAATTTACAATCCTTGATAGTTTCCACGGCCTGATAAATTTTTAAATGATCTGCAAATAACAGTAAGTTGCAGTCCAGGACACTGGTAAGGTCATTGATAAATATCAGAAATAACATAGGTCCTAGACTAGATCCTTGTGGAACTCCAGATGTAGAACAAAAATATTTTGAGTTAAAATCATTATATGATACAAATTAAGGCCCTTTGCTAAGATACGACCTAAATAATGTTAAAAGGTATCACTAAATCCAGCAGTTTTCAATTTGTTAATGATTCCATGATATATCCAAAGGTCTTAGAAAAATGTATGTAAATTACATCCACCTGATCTTTATTATGAATAACATTTGATACATGGTGAGAAAATATTACCAAATTTGTAAGTGTGGATCAAATAATAAAACTCCATAAAACCATGCTGGAATGGTGCTATTTTTTAACATTTGGATAAATTTTGTTATACAATGATGTCTCCAAACGCTTAGCAAAATTACACAAAATGGAAATTGGTAATATTTTAATAATAAAGTAGGATCGCCAGCTTTAGTTTAGGCACAGGACAAATTCGCATTATTTTCCTTACATTAGGAAAAGTCCCAGTTTTAAGAGCCATATTAAATAATATGATTAAAGGTTGAACAAAAATATATTTACACTCCGTAATAAAAAAAAATGGGAATTTGGTCATGTCCTGGGACCTGATTCTTGAAATCATGAGAATTGTTTCCTATGAGAAAAAAATTCACATTTCTCATAGGAACTGCATGTAGCATTCTTGAACGCTCCCCGAATCTTATTTCGTTTGAGAACCAGAAGTAGACGATGTCGTATTACTTCTCATTAATTTTCTGTCTCGGCCAATAGGAAACCTGGAACAGGCAGGCAACTCACGCATGGTATTTGACAGTTGTCATGTTATGAAGTGTCCAGCTCTCGTTCATTTTACTTAAGTATTTGTGACTGTTTCCTGTTAATTTTTTGTGTTTAGGTCAATTAAATTATTATTTGTAAACAATACAAATTAAGTGTGACCAGTGCAATAAGGAATTATATTAAAATATGGAGAACAAGGAGAACAAACGGCAATTTGTAACCGAACCTCAAAAAAAGGCATAATTAAATAAACGAATATATATAAATAAAAAAAAACACTTGGCTTAACCCACTGCAGTATCTGTTGCTACCGATATTGCTTTGATAGCTCCCATTTGAAAAAAAATTGAGAGCTACTAGAACCTTTAAATAATGAGGTTGGTATGAATAAATAATTTTCTAACGAAGCATCTACAAAAAATTCTTACTATTGTTATTTTATCTATTGAAGATTCTCTAGTAGGCGGTGTAAGATATTCATCGCAAAGCTCTACTATATATCTGACTAATTGTTTAGATAGTCTGAAATGTTTAATGAAAAGGCGATCCGAAAGTGAAACAAATGGATCAAATTTTACCATTCGTTGTCTTGGTTGTAGGGTAGGGCTGCTTCTCCAGCTGCTTCCAGTTGTAAAAATAACAATAACTGCAAATATTGAGCTTCTTCGTCTTCCATGTTTGTTTTTTTATCACAATGATATTAATATAAACAGTTTATATTATTATTATCTTCAAATTACACATTGTAATGTAACCAACCCGGGTCGGTTAAACATAATAAGCAGAGAAACACATGGCCGGGGTACGTGATCGTCAAAAGGGGAAATACCTACCCTACGTTGTATTTAATTTAAATTAACCCTGTCCGAGATGCACTGGTTACTAACGAAAAGCGGGAGTTTTGAGATGAAAAAGAAAAGACTAAGCATTTTTAATACACCTACTGATTTATTTAAACAGGTATTTATTTATGAACAAAATAAAATAAATAAATGCCGTACTCAGCCTTGAATTCACGAGGGGAAAGAGTACGGCAGAGAAACCCTCGATCTCTATTCAAAAGAATCGCAATAATGCTGTTGGACACTTAGGTGAAAGTAAAATGAAAACTTACAAGGGTTGCCATACTTGTGTTTTAACCTACAATGATTCTCAAGATACAAAACTGAAGAGTTTGTTGTTAGTTAGCCGACTTTCGTCAGAAGGTACTGAGGTCCCATACGGGAGGCAACCCAGCTAGTAGTTGTATGGTTTTGGTGCGAAAACGAAGGTCCCGTACGGGAGGCAACTAGCGTGTTCGCCCAGGCACGGGAGAAAAGTGTTAATAAATTCAACAAGGCGCAAACATTCATCATCTCATACAATAAGCGGCAATTAAGTCACTGTTATAAGCCAAAACCCACAAGTATGAAAAACCTACTCGTAGTCATGAATGGAACAAAAAGGTCAACAGCATTACTTAGATCGAACTGAATAAAACAAAATGAAATAATCTTAAAACAGAATGAGCTGAACACACTAAATAAACAAGTAAAATGTTCATAGTTTATGCATAACATATCATGATTATTTGTAGTTCAAAACATAATATAACACGGATAATTTTAATAAAAATATGGCATAAATTCTCGAGATAATAAATTTAATAATAAACATTACAAATTAAGTATATTTACTAACCTGTGAAATTTCACGTCAAACACCCACACACACCAGAGCCCAACTACCTGCTTCCCCATATGCGATCCCTCGTCTCCCTATATCCCGTCTTATCTAACCCACCCCGCACCACGTCTTTCCTAGTGCGTGCTTATACCGTAACCACTTGTTATTTAAAAATCGGTATCTCGTCTTTAAACAAAACAGAGGTCACGACATCGCAAGTTTATTAACCAAATAGGGGATAGGGTCCATTTCAGAATTACCTACACAAACTCAAACACACAGAACATCGCACAGCAGTCAAAGAATAAAAACATAAAAAGTGAGGTTAGAAACACTAATTTTCCCTTACGAATTTACTAATTCCCCATGAAAGTAGGACGGGAGTAATTTCTCGGAGTTTTGTGAGAAAAAATTCTCAGGAGAACTTTCAAGAATGGCAAAGAAGGTTCTCATGAGATATGACGTCATTTTCGTCGGGGAAAAAATTCTCATTGTTTCAAGAATCGGGTCCCAGATGCCATTTTATTTCTTTAATTTGCCAATAGCATCCAAAATATCCATTTCAGTAAATTCGCTGACAAACAAAAGGGGTAAATTATGGGTTTCTATATTAGAAAAGTCTGGATCAGTAGAATTTGAATAAACACCACCAAAGTAATCACTAAATCCATCCACAATCATTTGTCAATTTTTTTTTCTCTTCTTTTTCGACTTATTTCCCAGATTTTTGTCCTTTTAGACCAGGGTCGATAATTTTTGAAACCCAAAAATATAATAGCAGGATGAAACCCATTGGAGAAGGAAGAGAATATAACAAAAATGAAAGGAAAAATAACTTATGGGCGATCTGAGTTCGGGAAGTGGAGGGGGGTGAGTTTTTAAGGGTAAAAAACGGTTTATCTTGATTTGCGGCAAAACTACAGGTCCAATGGAAAAAAGTTAAATGGCAAAGTTGTAGACAGTAAAAAGATCTACAACTTTTGTATTTGCACTTTTTTCACATAACCTCAAAATTATGTGAAAAATTGAAATAAGTTTTTGGTTTTTTATTTTTCTATTACAAACAATTTTTTTTAAAGAAATTTGGTGAAAACACCTTTTTATGTTCCAAGCACACGCAATACGTAATTTTTTTCATAGTACTTGTAGTTTTTCCGGAAATAGATAAACCGTTTTTTACCCTTAAAAAGTCACCCCCTGCCGCTTCCCGACCTCAGATCGCCCGTAAATAATTTTTCTTTTAATTTTTGTTATATATATTATCTTCCTTTTCCAATGGGTTTCCTCCTACTATTTTTTTTTCACTTTTTACCATTTTCAGAGGCTTCAAGCCATGGTCTATTTGTACTATCCTCTCTTGAAATAAATGATTTACTTACATACTTACTGATCACAAAATCTTACCTAAACCGCCACCCAAATTCAACCTACGTAGATAGCTTGCATGTGTTTGTTGTGTGTAAGAAAAAATTTAGGCAACATTTAGTCATCAGCATCATCTTTTAGATTAATCTATAACTTAAGGAGTGTTTCAATGTAGCACTGTTTGACATCTAGCATGGTTGGAGTCTGAGATCAGGGTAAAGTAAAATTCTTTTCAGGATGCTAAGAGCTATGGTTGGCAGTTTCCTCAGGCCGATAACATAAGACATGACTGGGAGACTTTACGGGAAGCTGTCCAAGCCCACATTAAATCTGTAAATTGGGTCACAAGGGTAGAACTTAGGGATAAGTACGTCGGTTCATTTAAAGATCTGTAAAGGGTTCTAATAACTGTGCTTTTAGGAAAGTAGAGTACATCAATGGCCTAGGAATATTCAAAGATCCCTACACCGTCCACACTGTTACAAGGCAAGGGGAGAGAACGTTAACCGCCAAGTACTTTTTGGTAGCGGTAGGTGGTAGGCCACGTTACCCCGACATACCCGGTGCTGTCGAGCATTGCATTACCAGTGACGACATATTCAGCCTGCCAGAAGCCCCTGGGAAAACTCTAGTTGTCGGTGCGGGATGTATCCTTTTTTCATTTATTAACGGAAAGGCCTTAACTTTGTTTATAATAAAAATATTTCCTTAACTCCCGACTTTAGACATTGGACTAGAATGTGCCGGTTTTCTGAAAGGTTTAGGCTACGATGCGACGGTCATGGTACGGTCAATCATACTCAGAGGTTTCGATCAGCAAATGGCAGATACCGTCGCTGCTGCGATGCTAGATAGGGGGATCAAATTCTTGTATAAGTGAGTATCCCACATTATTGAGACGATTTCCTATTTATCCTAAAACAATACCGTTTGCCTTCCTCAGGTGTATTCCAAAATCCGTGGTCAAAGAGGATGACGGAAAACTGAAAGTAACTTGGAAGAACGATGCCAACGAAGAATTTGATGAATACTTTGACACGGTTTTGTTCGCTATAGGGCGACGTGCCTTAACGCGCGAGCTGCATCTTAATAAGGCTGGCGTGAATGTGGCAGGAGATGGAGAGAAGATTGAGGCGCTAAACGAGCAGACTAACGTTCCCCATATTTACGCTGTAGGAGACGTCCTATATGTAAGTAATATCAATTTAGTTAACGTTAAGTCTAATTTTTTTTGTTCTCAGAAAAAGCCAGAATTAACTCCTGTCGCTATCCACGCTGGCAGGCTGTTAGCTCGTAGATTATTTGGCAACAGTGTTGCGATCATGGACTACGATAATGTGGCAACGACAATATTCAGTCCCCTAGAATATGGATGCGTAGGTAAGAACCGACATACATATATTTATATTACCGACCAAAACATCAATTTAATTTAAATTAAACGAATGGACGGTGTTGCGAATTCATGATTGGACATATTATATTATATAATCAATTGGTAGACCAGGGCTGAAGCCTTTGAAAATAGTAAAATGAAAAAAATAATAGTAGGATGAAACTATGGAAAAAAGTTAAATGGCAAACTTGTAGGTAATAAAAAGATCTACAACTTTTGTATTTACCCTTTTTTCACATAACCTCAAAATTTATGTGAAAAATTCAAATAATCAAGTTTTTGATTTTTTATTTTTTTTACAAAAAGAAAATTTTTTAAGAAAATTGGTGAAAACTTATCGATATAAACCGTTTTTTAACCTTAAAAACGCACCCCCTCTACTTCCCTACCTCAGATCCCCAGTAAAATATTTTTCCTTTCATTTTTGTTATATTCTCTTTCTTTTCCAATGGGTTTCACCCTACTATTATTTCTTTTGGAATTCAAAAATTATCGACCCTAGTCTAATATCGGTATCCGTCACAAAAAATCATATCGGTCGATCCCTAAATATTATTGTACAATATTATGTGTAGGTTTAAGCGAAGAAACAGCAATTGAAAGGCATGGTGCCGACAATGTCGAAGTGTACCATGGATACTACAAGCCTACGGAGTTCTTTATTCCGCAAAAGAACATTTCTCACTGCTACCTTAAGGTTGTGACTCTGAGGGCAGGCGAGCAGAAGGTGTTGGGCATGCACTTTATCGGTCCGCAAGCTGGAGAAGTCATCCAAGGATTTGCTGTTGCCATCAAGTGAGTAGCCAGTTTTGTGTGCCAACGTACGCTTTTGACTTACTGTGCTGTGCTTTTTAGGTGCAATTTGAACATGAATTTATTGATGAACACGGTGGGCATCCATCCAACAATAGCCGAGGAATTTACGAGAATAAACATCACCAAGCGATCAGGCAAAGATCCCAACCCAGCGTCGTGCTGCAGTTAAAGTTTCTTGCCTCTACATCATGTTAGGTGTTGCTTGATACTTAAAATTCCTTTCCGCATAGTTAAGAATTAAAAGTGGGTCGTCGGCCTCAGTGATATTATTCATTGTTTGCAAAGTATATGGTTACACTTAATATTGAAAAAAATCATCACTTAATATAATCCCATATTTTTTGTAGAACACCTGTTGTTTTTTTGATGTCATTCCCTAAATTTTATTGTTTTTATCTAATGTAATAATTGTTTCGTCAAAATAAATTGAACATATTTTACATATCTTGGATATTTATAAATCGCTTCGACAATATGCAGGGCTCTCAGAGTGTCATAAAATTGGCCATTTTGTAAAAATATTTTAACTAAAGAGTTATAAATATAGCTTACAATTTTATCCCAATGAGTTTTTACAATGAGAACATTAATTTTCCTAACCTAAAAATTCCTACAGCTGTCACTTGGATCTAGCTAAATATGCTTTTATCAATTTTAGGTTAATTTGGAAAACAAACGGACGTGCAGTGTCTGACTTACACACTGGAGCTGGGCACTTTTGTTTTTACAGCAGGTCTATAGCCTTCCAATGTTATTATGACAACAACGATATGTCAATTATTTATCGAACTGTCAGATTGAGATTTTTTTTATAGTGTATCTCATGAACCGTGATAGTTAGTTGAAATTTTCACAGATGATATATTTCTGTTGCCGCTATAACAACAAATACAGAATAAAAAAACAAAAAAATAAATATTCAAGTGGGGCTCCCATACAACAGACATGATTTTTTTGCCGTTTCTATTTAATATACAATTTTTTAAATTTAATTGAATAATTACAAAATGATGCCTGAATTTTTCTATAAATTTTGATATTAAATATATTTCATTCCGTTAACTATAACTGGAAATATTGGAAAGTCATATCAAGGATGCTTTGTACAATCTTACACTAAATAAAAACTTATACTAAACAAATTGTTAATTAATTCATAGTTCATAACATGTTGTTTGTTATAAAAACGAATAAAGTCCACTTCTGGTGGGGACCTGATGCCATGTACACGTACCTTTAAGTATAGGATTAAATTAAAAGATAGAAACTATCGGATTCGAACTCATAACCTATAGCATACAAGCCGTCCGGTTTACCGGCTGGACTACTACCGCTGTAACAAATGTGTAATGAAATAAAGGCTGCAGCCAAAATCATGTGTGAGACACTCATTAAAACCGCCACATCAACACTGTCTTGTATAAAGTCCTTTACCGTAGAAATCAGGTCACTTTCTGGATTAATTCCAGTGATTGAGCTCTCTATTAATTATTCAGTCAAGTTTATAATAGATCTTACGCTCAATTTTCTTGAATACTTACATTATTTTTTTAAAGTTATCAAGAAGATAATTGCTCGGTACCTATTGGCCTCCTCCTAATGAAGTATAATTTTACAAATATATCGCCCTCATCACTTGACTTATTTATAATAGCTCGAATAACGAAGTTGATGGTCTCTCCATATATCATTTATTTCAAGTTTGTTTATATTCTAACTCTAAATAAACGGCTCGCATCGACGTAGGTAGCAGCAAAATACATACACATCTACTTTCAAGTACTTTCTATCATTTCTACTCTGCTCTGCCCAAAGCACACAAGAAGGTAAGTTCCTACCAAAGTAAGGACACAGAAGACAGTTGCTGCTTCTGCGGTATGGGGCGTTTACACGGGTCGATTTCCGCCGCACGCCGAATATCAACCGTGTTATCGACCGTGTCAACCGTGTAAATAGCAAACGACTGCACAGTAAAAGGGTGCTTTCCGTTCGCGACTATGGTCGACCATAGTCGGTGCGCGTGTCGTTCCTTTCGGCTCTACTTTCGGCGTAGTCGCCGACCATAATCGACTATCTCGTACCACGCCTTTTTGTGTGGTTTGTTGAGAAGTAAGCAAGTTTGAGCGGGAAACCGCCGGCACAGCACATAATTGAGTCATTGTCAATGGGACGCCCAGATCCAATACGAGAAGTACGGTTAACACACTGAGAAATACGAAATACTCACAATATTTCCTCCACGACCTGGCCTCTACCCTTTGGAAAGGAAAGCACCATCGGCAACCATAATCTACTATGGTCGACTACGCCCGGAACGAACGGAAAGCACCTAAGTAGGTGACTAAAATCGCTAACGCCAAAGTAGGGTCAACGATTATAGACTATAATCCTTGAAGTAGGCTATCATCCGACTTTTGCCGTGCGATTATAGGCCGCAGGCGGCGGGTGACTAAAATCCACCGTAAAAATGCTTAGTCGCAGGCGATCACTTGGTGGTGTGTTTTGCGCTGTGTTGTTCGGCTACCGTAGTACCGCGTATCTACGTACAGATCGTTTGGTTGCACAAATTAAGTAAACATGAATAAAAATAATACCATACTCTTTTTGGAATGTTATGAAAGGCACCCATGCATATGGAACCCAAGAGAACAAGATTATAGGAGAAACCCAAAATTTACGTTTTCTCCTTTCATTGTTCTTCAAGAAATTCTTGAAAAATTGATTCACTAACTATTTCGATGCCAGCACGTAAAATACCTATCTTGCTCAACATTTTCGAGGAAAATGACTTGCGATTTAAGTCAACTGTGTAAATGGGGTAACGATACGGCTTTGTGAGGCGATTTCGTAAGCGACTAGCCGCACGGCAAAAATCGACCCGTGTAAACACCTCTGTGAATGGATTATGGATCATGATACTAACTCTTAGTATCATGATTATGGATCACGACAGGCTCGGATCTGTGACAGAGAACGCTGTTGGCGTAGTCACAGAATAGTGTGGTGTAGTGTTCTCTGACGCGAACAAACAACAAACCCGTATTAACGATGTTTTGTGCTGGTTACGCCAAACTAAAAATAATTCGGTAACCTAACATTTTAATTTTATGTTAATGTTGTAGTTATTTGTGTATTTTTTCTACAACTTGATTAACTTGGGAATAAAATCTATTTTCGGTTCAATTATGTCTGGGGGAATGTTATACGGGGGTGATGAAATCGGAGCTTTAGTTTTTGACCCGGGTCATCATTCCTTGCGAGTGGGATATGCTCAAGAAGACACCCCGAAAGCGGAAATACCTGCTGTAGTCGGAGTGGCCCCCGATGATTCTCCAAAATTGGAGCCCGAAGTTAAATCAGAAGAGAATAATGTGTCTCCTAACCCTTCATGTAAGCTAGTCTATATATAATATATAAATATGTTGTATTTTCTGTTATGATTTTTCTATTTTAGCGTATAAATACTATATCGATACTACATACCTACATACACCCAGAGCAAATATGGATTTACACAGTTACATGAAGGATGGGATGATTGAGAACTGGGACATGTTTGAGAAAATCATGGACTATTCCTACGATAAAGTAACATATAAAGCTTGATTTATAGCATCATACGTAATTCAATTTTTCTTTCAGATCATACAATCTGAGTCTCATTACCATCCCGTCCTTTTTTCTGAATCTCCTTGGAACCAAAGACAAAAACGGGAAAAACTAACAGAGATAATGTTCGAAAAGTATAAAGTACCTGCATTCTTTCTAGTAAAAAATGCCGCTTTGGCAGCTTTTGCCAATGGCAGAGCCACGGCTTTAGTAATTGATAGTGGGGCTACACATACTACTGCTGTACCTGTTCTAGATGGTTACGTTATTTCCAATGCTGTTGTTAAATCTCCACTTGGTGGCGATTATCTAATCCTTAGGGCTAGGGAACAATTAGAAGGCATGGGGATAGACTTGACGCCGGCCTCTTTGGTTGCTAGTAAAGAGGCTGTTAGAGAAAAAGACAAACCGAGATACGTGAAAAAGAAATTGTCGTTTCAACCCTCTAATTCATGGATGACCTACATGGTCAAGAAAACAGTTCAGGATTTTCAACAAACTGTATTACAGGTAATGATTTTATATCATACATTTTTGTGTCTCTATTTAACCCTTTTAGTAATGTAATGTAAATGTGAAAAAATAATGGAAAAGATGATATTTAACATAAAAGTTTATTTGATATTTAAGTTATAAACAGAAATATGAAAATACGCATATTCATATTCAACAGAAATGGTAAAAATTTCAGAACATATATACACGCTTCCAGCAGCGATAAGGGTTAATTTGATAACATGTTTTGATAAGCAATTTTTAGGTGTCAGAAAATCCTTACGAGGAAAGAGCAGCAACAAGTATACCGGCTGTTCATTACGAATTTCCAACCGGCTACCATCAAGATTTTGGTCCGGAAAGATTTAAATTAGCAGAAGGGTTATTTGATCATGCTATGTTAGGTGCCGGATACATAGGTAATAGGTATTTTATTTATCGATAATGATAGTTCCACCCTAACAAACTTTTCTTAAATGAGCATTCTCTATGATTGTATTGTTTTTAGCTGCAACAAGTGCTGGCATGTGTGACGTTGACATTAGACCAGCCTTATACAGTTCAGTGGTTTTAACAGGTGGAAATTCCCTAGTACAGGTATTTAAAAATATTTTTTTAATGCATATCTGATTTAGTTTTATTAAAATGTATTTGTATTTTAGGGTTTTAGTGATAGATTGAGTAGGGACTTATCATCGAGAACACCTGGATCAATGAGGTTAAAAATGATTGCCGCGAATGGCACTGTAGAAAGAAGGTTCGGTTCCTGGGTTGGAGGATCTATATTAGCATCCATCGGGACATTCCAGCAAATGTGGATGTCTATGCAGGAATACCAAGAGGCAGGGAAAGCACAGATCGATCGAAAGTGTCCTTAAACCAATGTTTCTCTATGTTAGAATACATACTTATAGTTTTATGATCTATACCGCTTCCGTTACAAGTAGACAGTAGTTAATCATGTAATTCTGACGACTATGGCGCATGTGATTTTACGCTGTCTACTTCTGATGAATGCACTCTAGGTAATATCCCACTGAAACATATTTTTATTATGACTTAAGTTTTTGTAATAAATATTTTATAAACCATGTACAATTTTTTATATATTTGGTCACTAACAACTACTGCTCCCATGTGTACCTACAACTCTCATAAACAATTATGGCTAATAAATACTTTTTTGCACAATCAAACTTTTTTTGTCCACTTACCATGTCTGTTTCTACGACAGTAAGATGCACTTATTGGCGACAAAGGCTAACTAACCTATTATCATGTATACATGCACCGTTTAGTCTGGACTAAGTGGGTCGAACTAGTAAGTCCGGTCATGTATATGGTTGCCAGTTCGAACTAACTTTGTTACCTCAGTCTTAGTAAGCTCGAGCTAAAAATCATGTAAACGTTTAGTACTTGTAATTCGAACTAAATTGGACGTTGCCAACTTTTGGGTGAGAAACTTTACAATGCAAAAGATGATGGTTATATTCAGTTGGTAATAACGTGTCATGTATACAGACAAGTAAAAGGGACCTAATTTGATGCGTTAGTACGAAGTAAACAGTTGCATGTATATGTATATAATCTATGAGGCTAACAAAACGGTAAACAGCACTTACCGTTCTAGAACGCAAGTATACCTATATATAATTGTCAAAATTGACATTTTTAACATGGCATTAGTTATTAAAATTTAACTGCATTATGTTAATTCATTGGACTCTGGGCACTTTAGAAGGTGAATTTTCACACATTTGCCTACGCTTTTAAGAATACAATTCCCTCTTCGCATTCTTCTCAATCAAACACAGAGTACACTAAATGTAAATACAACCAGTGTTGCCGTTCCAACTAAAGCAAATTGTACTAGATTTAGGGTGAAATTATAAAGTAGATTTGGTAAGATTAAACATAAAATCAGTGACATTTCTGACAAGTGACAACTGATGATTCATTATCTTATTATCTACTTTACTTTATCGGCAATTAAAGGTTGGCGTGTTGATGTTGGTACGTCTGGAAATTATAGTGATTCTATTTTTTACAGAAATCACTGAGTGTCACTGACATTAAATCAGTTTGGCCAACTATCCGAGAGAAAAAGCCAACAATAGAAAGAGAGAGAATAAAATAATCAATGTTTTAATATCTTGTTTTAAAAACAAACATTTACCGTATTAGTTAGGTTAGGAAAATCCGGGCCCATGGGAGATTCAAAAGAGTAATATTCAGACGAGAATTTCTCGGGTTATGGCCATTTCTTAGTATTTAAACCTATTATGCGTCAAACTTATTTAAACATATTACTTCTCTGCAATTCAAGCCCAAATGTGTTTGGGCTTGAAATGGAAAAAATATCTGGAAATGGAAAAAATATCTGTTTTCCATGGACGTAGCGTATTAGTTTTAATATTTCTTATTATTTCTTACGCACGAGTGCCAGGCCAGCTGTAAAAAGGTGAGGTTATGTTATGAGATTGTCAGTGGGTTGTTTATTTATTTATATATTTATTACCATTTTGTTCAATGTTATTTATCGATTTTTTTTATATTAATGGTGTAATAATTCCATCATGGCCATTTAGCCGGTCCTCTCCCAACGTACTCCAAAGCCAGTGGCGGCTCGAGGCAAGAGAGACAGTGTTGTCACTATACTGTATCCAACGAGAGAATGGACTTGCACTCGAGCGAAAATTCGTCTGTTTTGGTCAGATCTCCGCCCCTTAGAACATTAGTTCAACGCCCTCAACGTCTTAATTGGCTCAGCAGGTAGCCAGGGCCGGCGCCTGGGTCCGGTACTTAATTATATAAAGTACCTACTACTGCCTACCTATTCACAGTTTGTATTTGTAGTCTCGAATGACGGTCCTGCGTAGCTCGTTAAAGAGCCCCTCCTCTTTAGTCGCCGATGCGCAAAGCAAGTCCATTCTCTCGTTGGATAGAGTATAGAAGTAATAGAACACCGTCGTAATTCTAAAGAGGAAACAATCAAAGTCTTTGGAAACAATGTAATGTACTACGATGCGTTCACGATGTCCAAAGTTTTGAACGTCCCCGAGCCTGTTCAGTGTCGCTACGGTAGTGACAGAAAAACGACGCTAGAAATGACGGGAAAATCAGTAAATTTGTCAAAGGCTCTTGAGGAGGCGGCTGCCCTCCTTGCCCTACCTGACGAAGCCCGCGATACCAAAGGATAGTTATTCAGATCATGTTATGCATTACGTGTTTGAATTTGAGACATCATGACGGAGTCTCTAATCATTAGTCACTGTAGCTATAATTTAGTGGGTTCTGCAAAAAAAAAAAACACTTACCTATTCTAGAACCAACGATCCGCCACTGACCTATAATAACAGTATTGAGAGATGTAGGATTTAAAAGTAGTTATGTTATAAAAGTATAGGTTATTAAACATATATATTATTTTCTTAAATATGAAACGGGAAATTGTAAGCTATACCTATATACTTACCTACCTACGAATAACCCCTAAAAATACATGTGGTGATTCTACATAAGAAAATATGAACAAAATTTGGACATAGGTTCGGAAATGCTTCGTTCCGGGTGTTAAAATAGAAATTTTATTTTCAATTTTTTTAAGTAACGCTAAAAATATTTTTTCGCACAAAATTGAATAACCTGGGATATATTTATTGATACGCAACCCAAAGGTTACAAGTACCTAGAGTAGGTAGTGTTTAGTAAGTAGAGTAGAAATAACTTATTTGGCAATTTTATTCTATTTGACCTTCTATTTTTTTCATCTAAATGTAAAAATCTTGTAAACAACATTTTTTTGCATCAGTTTAGGAATAATAAGGTATTACAGATTCATATAACTATTATAATTACGTGCCATAAAACAACATTTTTTGAGCCCGCAGAAGTTTTAATAGTCAACTCAGTTATCAGTTTTATATAACTTGGCATTAACTCTATTCTGTCTCATCTTCATCTATTTCATCGGGATATCCATCGCTGATATTCTGGACTAAATAAGGTAATTTGGATCGAACCAGTCAGTCGAAATGTTATCATATTCATATCGTAAAAAAGCCTTGTTTCTTATTTTATTACTATCTAACGTTAAAGATCAGATGTATTTACTTGAATTTTTAAATTTTGCCTCGTCATCTTCACCAGACAGTAATCCATTTAGTTAGTGATCGGTAATGTAAATGGAAGTTTACACTCCGTTTAGAGCTTTTGTGATATCCTCGACGCATTAGTCCTGCAGAAAGGGGGACAACCCTATCATTTAGTAATCTTTAGTAATCGGGTGTGCATTAAAACATTACGCTAATAGGTGTACAGCTCTGTAAATTATGGTGTTTATTAACTTCCTCGGCTACAATGAGATTGTTACCATTGCAATATAAATACAATGGTAAACAAATATAATATTGCTACATTGTAATGGCGTGATTTTAAATCATATAAACATTAAAACGTTTTTTTCAGCATGAAGGGTTTTTTTTTTGCCGAAATTCCATATGTTTATGCCAATTAATTTGAGAGAACGAAAAATGTCCTATAGGTATTAATATTATTTTTTTATCTTAACCTATAATCGTATTAATTCTACAAATTTTACACATAACATAACCCACTTTGTGAGAAATAGTACAAAAACTCAAAACCACAAACGCTTATAGCATCCTTATTTGAGAAGATGATAACAATTAGTCAATTAGACGGGTGAAGGTCTGCAAAGGGTATGAAATAATAATATTTATTAAAACCTTGGAAAAATTTGTGAGAATCTACTATAAGTCTGGTGGCTTGTGTATCGGCGTGGCCTTTTTAGTGAAGGTAACGTGGAAAATGGCAAATGGAAAATCATTTATTATGCAATAAAGAGTTATCCATTCCGGATAAACTTTTCAAATTCATTCCATAGGCGTACTACGGGGCAGGGAGTCTATAAAAAATTAATATCGGGTACGAAAAGTACTCATATTACTATTATCTATTTTATCGGAAAAGTATATAATGTATTAAGTATATATACGAACCTTCTAAAACATAAAAAAGGCAGGGGCGTACTAAAAAACTATTATTTGATAATCGTTAAAAAAATAAATAAAAAATACCTAAAATACTAGTATCTATTTTTTCGGAAACGTATATAATGTAATTGCCTTTTAAAACAAAAACGCCAGGGGCGTACTAAAAAATGATATAATAAAGTACATTGTGAAAAAAGCACACCGGATCAAAAATACACTTATTGATCATCATCATCATCTTCATTTTGTTGAAGTCTTTCATAGTTCACACAATTTTCCCCTACGCTAACAGAATTCGTTAACAGAACTTCTTCTGACAGTTGTATATATCACCCCAGAGTCAACCGAAGGAAATGATCGGTTAACTCTTCGGGAACAACGTCATTAACATTATAAATTTCAAGAGTACCGTCACACTTCTAACACTTTTGAGATAATATTGCATTTCGTATTATTCTGGCTGCACTACATATAATTTTTAGCTGTTCAGAACAATCATTAGAGTTTATTGATTTGTCAAAAGCAACATCTTTGGTATTATGTAGAGAAACAGCCTGGGGTTCATTTTTCTTTCGTGGGTTAGTAAACGATATATCTAAATGTGGAATTTCGTTCAAAATCATTCGTTTTAAAGCTTTTCTATTCTGGAGATTATCTTGCGAAACATTTGCTTGCAATATCACGGTAATACCTTTCTATATCTGCCATATTTAAAACTTTCCCAGTACAAAGAAAGTTTTCCAAATTTAAGAGAAATTCTGCATTTATTGCAGCAATGGCAGTGACGTTATTGAAATATGTTACTCGTTGCTCAGTTTTATAGTAAGTTCTTCGTTATTTAATATTTTTGCTGCATTAAGATTATCCGCTAAAAATAATAATCAAATAAAGGGTCCGCCAATAAGCGCGCTCGATCTTTAAAATGAAATAAAGCAAGTTGTGTGAGAGGTATAAATGAAATTTATTTTTTGTTTGAAAGAGTATTCGAAGGCATTATGTATGGAAAATAATATCGGTCAAATGTCCACCTCGGCTTCGCTGGGTGGCGCGCATACGAGAAGTCCAATTTTCAATGACTCTGGCGCACAAATCGGGCTGTATTTCATCGATGGCGTGGCGTATGTTGACTTTGAGGGCATCAGTGTTTTGTGGTTGGTTTGCGTAGACCTGTGATTTAAGAAAACCCCACAAGAAATAGTCTAGTGGGGTTAAATCGCACGATCTCGGTGGCCAGTTGATGTCGCCTCCGCGCGAGATAACCATTCCTCCGAAGCGCTCGTGCAGAAGATCCATTGTGGCGCGCGCTGTGTGGCTCGTAGCGCCGTCCTGCTGAAACCACATATCCTCGACATCCATATTGTCGATTTCATGCCAGAAAAAGTTCGTTATCATGGATCTGTATCGTTCGCCGTTTACCGTGATGGACACACCATCGTCGTTCTCGAAGAAATACGGCCCGATGATGCCTCCGGCCCAAAATCCACACCAAACAGTTACCTTTGCTGGGTGCATTGCGACCTGGTGGACCTCCTGTGGATTGTTCTCGGCCCAATAACGGCAATTCTGCTTGTTGACATTCCCATTTAACCAAAAATGTGCCTCATCGCTGAAGATGATTTTGCGACCAAAATCGGGGTCGACTTCCAACTGCTCTAAAGCCCAATCAGCGAAGATACGGCGCTGTCTATGGTCGTTTATTTTGAGCTCTTGTGTCAGCTGGATCTTGTACGGATGCATGCCCAAATCCAGATGCAAGATTCGGCGAAGTGATGTTTCCGAAAGGCGGAGTTCCTGTGCGCGACGTGAAATTGACTGTCGCGGATTTTCACGCACACTATCGCGCACAGCGGCGACATTCTGGGCAGATCGGACGTTTCGACGACGCGTCGGTGTTGGCTGATTGTTCACCGAACCGGTTGCCTCGAATTTGTTAATCAAACGACGGATAGTCGACTCAGCAGGACGATCAATTGCACCGTAAAATTGGCGGAGCGCGCGGAACGTTGCTCGAACCGATGAATGATTTTCGTAATAAGTTTTAACGATTTGCACATGTTGCTCGCGGCTGAATTGGTTCATGGTGATTTGTGAAGATACACTGAATAATAACAACTACGTTTGCCAACTCTACCACAAACAACATGGCCGCCATGAGCTGTCAAAGATCGAGCGTCCCTATTGGCGGACCCTTTATATACAAAGAAAGCAGCAAAAAATAGTTAAAAGTAATAAATTTATATCAACTGTACATAAACTCTACATAAAATATCAAAAATTGTATATTTATTCAACTTTTTTCACTAAGAGACTTTTTATGTCACGTCTCCAACGCTCTGAACTTGAGCCCCCATAAGACATCAATACATTAATTTTTAAACTAGGAACCCCCGCCAATTTGAGATCCAAACCTAACTACCTAATATGGTAAATTGGCCTGTACTTTATCTAGTGCTTAGGCAACGGTACAATAGACAATAGGAAAATTAATCTCTCCTGGTATAATATTTATATATACTTTAATTGGTGTTAAATAGATATACCCCACGCAAAGTGTTACGATAACCACAAAAAACTACTAAAAAGCTAAAAAAAAATACAATTAACATTCACCACATTATTTGAACAAAGGGTCGCTCTTACCTAAAAGACCTGGCAGAATAACTATCAGAGAGAACTCTGTTCGTTTGCCTTTTACCACAGGGCTCTTTCCGCTTCTTACTTTAGCTTGTATAATAGTCTGGATACAATCTATTAACCACCTTATCCGATGTATTTCTTTCTCTCGAGACTTTTTCCGTAGGCCGTGGTTTTTTGGTAGGCAGGAAAGAATGAACGCAAATAAGTTAAACCGTACGCACACGGTTGGTCTAGCTACTAGGTATAGTAAGTATCAGCTAAAGCACTACCGACGTTTCGTTCTGCCACAGTACAGCCTGTATGTATGTATTTTTTTGATTAAACAACAAATTTAAGCGAATTCACTACAAAATTTCCTGCCATTTTAATAAAAGATGTTCTAAATTAGGTGACGGATTCAAAAAATAGTATTCCAAAGTTGGGCAAATTTTTTTGTATTGCGTCAATTTTGTCCTCCAGTGTATTTTTAACAAAAATTTGCAATGATGCCAACCTCGTAAAAATTGAAGATCGGACTCGAAGTCCGGGTGGTTGTTCTGGCGATACGGTATTTTTGGCAATAGGAGAATGAATTTAGCTTTAATGATTATTAAAAGCATTATTTTATTGAATTCGCTTAAATGAGATTTTCCTGTCCCCGACACCCTCGATTTTCCGAGGCGATCTTCAAGCCACTGCAGCCAAGCGGAGCGATCCCCGAATACATTTGGATAAATACCTCGTCAATTATTGTCTTTAAAATCGTGGAAACGCCAAGGAGCATCATCGCCATCCATCACCGCCTCGAGCAGCGACAAGTAGCGCTAAAATCACAGTATAAGTCGATTAACTATTAATATCACTTCCTGTGCCTTATCCTGCAGAATGCTACGCACAATTCCTGCAAGTGTAGCAGGATAATGGGCGTGCTCTTCCCGATCCCGCCTCCGCTATCCCGCCCATTCCCGGTGGCGGCAGGGCCCAGCCGAAATAGCAGTACGTCTGCCGCGCCTGAACGCTCACCTGGCCGCAGGTAGTCCCGCAAGTGATATGTAATGTTTAAGTGTCAATTATTATTGTTTATATTTTTATTAAGTTGTTAGTGAATACGTAGTGTATGTGAATTTAGGTGATATTATAGTAACCGCCGAACCGTTTCTGCCCGGATTAACCATGCTGTCCATTGCAGGAATTCTGGTGTTGATTTCCTCAGGTAAGACGGACACTTATTTTCTCTTTAAGTCTGGTGATTTTAGACCCGAATTTTACATCGCGGGAAATAGTGCTTTTCGAATATCTGCAAGTTGCGTTACAAGGTTATTATATTTACACCACCCCTTATTATCATTATTGAAAATAGAAAAAAAAGTTTCGGAAAGTTGGGACAGTAACGGAACCCCTTTAATAAGTTAATGGAACTGCAGTGGCGTGGCAAAATCATAATCTTGGCACCGTCTAGAATCTTACTAGCCACTCTTTTTTCTTTAACCCAGTCTCTGAAGATTAAACTAAATAACCAGTATTAAACTTAAACAAATTGTACCGAATGTTATGACTTAAATATTAAAATAATTAAATCGAACAACTATCGACCTATATCAATCATACCTACCTTGGGAAAAATAATAGTTTCAAAAACGTTTCGCTGGATGTATCTTCTGCGACTTGTCGAAGGCTTTCGACTGTGCGCAGTATGATATCCTAGTTGATAAACTTACAAAATATGGACTAAACACAACAGCGGTAAATCTCCTAAAATCATACCTGTATCATATCTTATAGACAGGGTCGAAGTACCTCAAGGTTCCGTACTTGGGCCCCTAATATTTATTATATACATAATGATCTCCCAAAAATGACACAAGTTTAAACTGAAATTTTTATATTTCTAATTGTATTTGTTTGCGCCTTATGTATTAGTCTGTTTGTGTATTAGTGATTTGTGCTAATCTGAATCTGTGTAAGATTTTGCGGAAGTTTGGTAAGTACCTGACGAGTCATTTAAAATAGTTTTTTGAATTATATTTTTTATGTAGGTATTTGAATAACGCCTAACAAACATAATTTTTCACGAATTCTTTTTACTTATTCTTTTTTTAAGTAAACGCTTAAATATTTTCCTTTCATAGGTTACGGGAATCGAGGATTAGAGACCAGAATTCACGTCGAAATATATAAAATATGGTCTTTTGCTACTTTCCATAAACATTGTAGACAAAAACCGTGTCTATTTATCTAACTACTGGCCTATTGCCTATGTTTTCCGTAAAATTATTATCAGCTATTATCAGTTTATTCGTGATGTCACTGTAGAAGCGACATGCATGTTGAAACCTCCGTACTCGAAACCTGCGTAAGGTGGAGGCCGGGAAAATAAAAAATATGACGGCAATGACGTCACAAAACCGGTCCCTACGTATTTTTCGATACGGTAGGATGGAGATATACACAATGTGTAAGTTAGATACAATAAGTAAGATCGGACGTGAATCAACGAATCCCGCATACAACAGAGTAGTTAGTTAAGGCGTCGTCCGCTTCTTGTAGTGATTGTTAATTATACTCCTAAAACGTTTTCCTCCTTGTACGTTTTTCGCCTTGCCTCCTAAAACTCCTTGTACGTTTTTCGTAGTTTTTCCTTAGTAAAAAGCTCTATTTCAAAGTTGTAATAAAGTTAAAATAATAATTGAATGTGTAAGACTCCTCAAATGTATTTAGTTCTTGGTGACAATTCTTAAAGTCGGTAAAGCCAGTAAAATAGACATTGGAAGGCGGTTTGTTTTTGTTGTGTAACGTGACTTATCGTTATCTGTCGAATGGCCAATGCCGGTATAGTGGAAGCGAGACCTGCGTTTTATGTGTAAATTTGAAAAGTATGTTTCTTGTGTTATAAAAAAACGTGTTAGTTAAAAATATACTTCACTACTTAAGTTAGGTGTCATTTACAATAAAATGCCATAAAGATATTGGCTATTTTCTAGAAAAAAGTGCAAACAAAATAATACCCAGGTGTTTTAAAAAGTAAAATCTTAATTGTTTCCATTATGGCTTCTAAATGTTAGCAAATCGGGAAGAGACTATTTTTCAGGAATGGATTTGCACTGATAACGTATTAAATTTCTACAACTTTTTACTTAAATTTAAGGAGAAAACATTGTTACATTTCCTTTTTAAAATGTCAGAGAATGTTATTAGTTTTGTTTAAAGTTGATTGACAATCAAATGAGTGTCCTACAATTGTTTTAGGATTAAAAATATTTAGAGATTTGAAACTTGAATTTTTTTAACAAGAAAATTATCCCTTCGTCAAAATTTTCATGGGACTATTTAATTTGCGCAAAATGGTCGCAGTTTGATTGTTTATTAAGTCATATAAATTCAAATGACATCAGTAAAGTTGTGGACAACATTGAGGGCGTAAGAATAGCATGCAAAGATTTACAAAAATCAATGAATAGCCTGTTAGATGATTAGAAATTGTTTGAAAAATGAACTATGTTGATGTTAGCGCATATCTTAAAAATTTAACAAGAGGTGCTTTAAAACAACCATCGGAATTATTCTTTGAAGATTCTATTCAAGCCTATCAAATATTTAATGAGCTTATTTCAGATAAATACGAAAGCGAGTTTTTAAAGAGAGGTAAACATAAGATCATTTTCGGGGATTTGATAATTTTAAAATTAGAAAAGTATGTATAAATTAGTAAGTATTAGAAGAAATGAATGAAAAATGTGTTTTATGTAATAAAACACTAAAATCAATATCAACCAAAACTAGTCTTTCCAATATATTCCTTATAATTCAAAATAAGGATAGATCAAACAGTAAATTTAATTAAATTTCATAGTTAGATCTTCGTTTTGCAATCGGTTTTAGTGGAGATTAAGCCTCATTAAGAGCCTACGCGTTTGTTTTGAAATATATATGTTTTACTTAAAAAAACCTCTGTATATTATATATTACGTTATACCGTGACCAGACAACAACACCTCTAATACAAGGACAAAGTGCTGCCTTGTGACGTCACCATCCGGAGGCCTACGAGATACTTATGTTATTACGGGCTTTATGTAGTTATTTAGGTACGTAGGTATGTCTGAAATCGTTTTAATGTAGTTTTGGAGATCAATAAAAAGATCAAACTAAACAAAGATATTACGGCATAAATCTATCGGAGTCTATGAAAAACACAGGTAAAGAATAATTTAAATGGTTAACTGTTAACTGTTTCGAAATACAGTCAAGACTACATGTGTCTAATTATTAGCCTCTAGATGGTTAATTGTTTTAAGATAACTGAAAAGTAATTCGTGATTAATTTTAGACACCGGAGCAATATGAACAACTTCTTTAAAATTTGAACAAATGTTAGTAATCATAAATGTATACGCAGATGTCGCTAACGAATCGTTATTATTTATTGCAGCTCCTACAACATTACCACCTTCATAATCTAAATATGGATCAATGTGAATTTCATCCATTAGTAAACTAACATATTTGTCTTGGTCTTTTAAATATTTAAAGATTTTTTGTGCATATGTTAAAAAGTTTTCTTCTCATCAATATGAGGATCAGTTAGAAAACCATTACAGACTCCTTTGATTGTTTCGGGATGGGGCAAAATTATAGGTCCACGATTTCGTAAATATCTATATGCATGAGGACTACTTGTATATAAAATTGAGCAAAAAACCATAGAGGTAGTGGAATATCTATAACGTTATTTTGATAATGTTCGCAATTTAAGTTGACCAGAAATAAATTCAATTCCTTGTTAAACATTTTCGTCCTCTATTTTTAAGTTTTTAAGTACATTGGACATAAAGTTCACAACATGGTTAAGCTTTGACATGTCTGTATGTATGTGTGAAAATGTATTTCATGTAATTCTGTAAGTTTTTCGTATTTGCTTTTTCGATACGATATTTTTTTTGACAAGTATTTGGGACAGTTCAGAAATTTACTTGGTACACTAGTTTCTTTTAACCGGGGTAAAACTAAAATAATTGAAACGATGTCACCAGTTTTTGTATCCTGTTGGGAAATTTTGTAAATAAAATCTTTCTTTTCAAAGTGGCATTCACACACTAGGGAGTTGTCACTCGGCACAAAACTTTCACGTGGAATTGCAGAGAGCCATTTTCTGCGATACTCTTCGTCTCTGGGAAAACGAAACACCCGAACTTTTCTACTGGTTTCGTAATTTTCTGTACAACCGGGAACACAACACTTTTGGGGCATTATGATATAATACCGCAACAAATAAACCGTTAAAAAAGATCAAGAATCGATTAGGAACTAGGCAAGCGCGCGGGCAATATCAATAACCCCTCTAGAGGTGTTGTTGTTCTTATTGGCGCGTGGCGGCGTCCTATACTAAAACCCAAAACAAAACATCGTTAACAGGGTTGCCAAATTACAATAGACACGAGAGTTGTTAGTTGCTTGCTTCTTAATGACCTTTTGCGGCCAATTTGATTTGATAATTGACTAATGAGAAAGCTACTTTATTTTGTTTAGATTCTAAATACAGTACAACATATAGGCAGAGAAGCGTCGCACTGGAATACATTCTGGCACCGCCGCTTCGAGCGACCTAGACAAGCCTGTTGAATTAGCTTAGAGAGTATATGAGCCTTCATCTGGGTTAAGCCCCCAGAGCGTGACGTCACGATGATATTTAAAGTAAGCACTTTGTCCTTATTAGAGGGGTTATTGGACCAGACCAGTAT
The DNA here is from genome assembly GCA_964058915.1 of Tetropium fuscum. NCBI lineage: Eukaryota > Metazoa > Arthropoda > Insecta > Coleoptera > Cerambycidae > Tetropium > Tetropium fuscum. Next base: position 51,766 of record CAXKVY010005454.1, on the reverse strand, counting down.
CGTGACGTCACAAGTTCTTGTCCCCGACCTGTATTACGGAGGTCTCGGCTTACTTTATGAATTCTCAAGTTTTCTGGTGATAGCTGTAGAGATACCCGCGTCGAGATTTGCAAAGACTGACTCGGAAACTATGCATCCTACCGATAATGCCATTCTATACAAAGTTAAGCTGACAAAATGTTCAACAAAATAGTTTTTTTCGCTATCTCGCATTATGTCCGAGATATCCGTGCTCGAAATACGCTAATATTAGAGATAAAATACTAAAATATCATATATAAAACGTTTTCTCTAATGGCTTTGTCGTAGGACGAAGGGTCGACGAGTTAGCTAGTGAAATAAAGCAAAAATGTCAGGCAAATTTTTTTCATAATTTGCGATTTTTTAGCGAACATATCTCGGAAACTATACGAGACAGCGAAAAAAATTATATGTTATATTATTATATGTTCTTGCACATTTTATCAGCTTTAATTTGACATCGTTTCGAGATACAACAGAAACAACGAGAAAAAGTACCTCCTACACTATACCCCCTGCACCCTGCTCTAAATTTTTCGTAGGATGAAGGGCCGACGAGTTAGCTAGTCAAAAAGTCAAAAAAGCGTTTATTTTTTTTAAATTAGCGAATTTTGAGCGAGGATATCTCGGAAACTATGCGAGATATCGAAAAAACAATGGATTCAATATCGTGGCACATTTTTTTAGCTTAAATATTATTGATCTAATCGCATGTCAGTATCTGTAACGCTGTATAATATATTGGCATGAAAAACTTAAACGGGAAATTCAATGAAGTTTCTTTCAATTATAATCGACATTTAATTTTCTATTTATATCAATTCACTTCGCGTGTCTGGTAGTATAATAGGAATTGAAAATTCTCAATAGAGGTTCAATACCGCTTGTACGCGAACACGAAAAAAAAAGTGGAATGGAATTTCTTTGAATATATTTTCGTAGTAATTTGTTTTCTTGATTTGGGTCAGAAATTGAGTGAGCATGGTAGCAAAATTCGTGTCTTAATTTGTCTTTAAAGTAACATCTTGTCCATTTAAGTCAAATATATTACGTAATAAAGATAAGTGGTGTATATTATGTTTTCTCATCTATGCATTAAAAGTGATACTTTTCACATCTGAATATGAAAAGTGAAACTTTCATGCACAAATGCGAAAATCAAAAACCCTAATGGGAAGAATAATTTTAATAATACAAAAATTTTGACGGCCGCGGCCATTATAAATACTCGGAGTAGTTTCCACAAACACCAAAACACTTTCACTTCGCTCGACGCCCGTTTCGCCAACCAAGTTGGCATCATCCGGAAACGATTAAAACTAATCTTAAACTACAAAATCTACTATATTTATACTATTTTAATGGTGACGTCACTCATGATATCACCGTGATATTTACGCGTGACTAATCACGCTTCAATGATCGGTTGCTAAGCAACGCGTAAAGCGGGCTATACGGTATAGGTCCCTTGTCGCTATTCATACTACTTATACATTTTAAAATTTCTATGCTCTCAAATGCATCCAACTGTCTATTATTGGTCACATTTTTAACTAATCTTAAATTACTAATATCTATTCTATGATTGTTGTCAAAAGCATGTTGTGCAACACTAGACTTATCTGTTCTTCCATATTTTAGATGAGCCATATGCTCTTTAAATCTGGTGTTAATTAATCGTCTCGTTTATCCAACATATTTTCGATCACAATCATTACAACTAATTTCGTAAATCCCAGACCTTTGATTTGGAACAATTTTATCTTTTGGATTGTCTAAAAGTTGTTGTAATTTATTATTTGACGAATGAATCGCTGTTATACCCACGTTTTTGAAGGTAAGGTCTTCAAAAACGTGGGCAAACAAGGTCTTCAAACCACGAGAAAACCGGGGTTCGTACGGGATGGATACATATTTTGGAGTCTCTATATCCTTGTGAAAGGTCGTAGAATTACGAAGTGTGTCCTTAAATTTACGCTTCCTAATTAGTTTTTCAACTATATCTCTAGGATAACCATTACTCACAGCTATATCTTTAATTAATACTTTTTCTTTTTCAAACCTCTCATTACTGAGAGGGAAACTTAATAAACGATGGACAAGAAAATTAAAACTTGCCATTTTATGTTGATAGCAGTGGTGACAGTCATTAGGGATATATCTGATCGTACTGGTATCTTTTCTATATATATATCAAATTCTAACCTATTGTCACTATTTTTAATTACTAATACATCTAAAAATGGAAGTTTTCCATTATTTTCTAGTTCATTATGTAAACTTTACAGAAGTGAAACGACAAAGTTTTCATTCATACAAAGTTTTGTAAGGTTTATATATTCTTCTATTACTTCTTTTCTATAGTTGTTTAATTCGAGTAAATCCTCAAGATAGTCCAAGGTCTGTGGAATTGGTACACTAGGAAATAATGAACAAACATCAAAGGAAATCAAAATTTCACCCTCTTACAATTGAATATTCTTGACCTTATCAATGAAATCATTCGAATTTGTAACTGAAAAACTAGGCTGTGCAATGGGCAAACTTTCAAATTCCTTAGTCAACCATTTTGATAAGTGGTAAGTCGGAGATCCAATAGACGATACTATTGGACGCACCGACTTCCCTGGCTTATGAATTTTTGGTAGACAATACAATCTAGGTACAGTAGGGTTAGATACACGTAACCTATTCTTAACAGGTGGAGTAATAAGGTTGTTACATAATTTGAGGAAATTTTTTATTTCAGTGGTCATTCTTGGTAAAGGGTTTCTAGTAAGTTCTTTATAAGGACCATTACTAATTAGGTTGTTTACCCTTTCATAATAGTCCTCTTTATCTAAAATAACAACCTTATTACCTTTATCTGCTTTTAAATAAAAACAGTCTTTTTCGCGCAATCTTTTGATAGTCTTTCTAGGATTCTTTGAGCATGACTTTCTATTGTCTACGTTGTTCATTATATTTTTAGAAATTTGGTTGAAAATGATATAAATAATGTAGATTTTGTAGTTTAAGATTAGTTTTAATCGTCTCCGGATGATGCCAACTTGGTTGACGAAACGCGCGTCGAGCGAAGTGAAAGTGTTTTGGTGTTTGTGGAAACTACTCCGAGTGTTATAGTTACATCAAAGGTTCCAGCCCTATCCAGTTGCCATTATAAAAGTCAAAAATTGTATTTAATTCCATCGGACAATGGGATATTTACTATGAGTATACTGAGTACAAATATTGGCAAATACTCTCCTTTGCATAAATCACAACAAAATAAATACAATGACTGTCAAGATTCATTATTTGATATATTTTCCTGGAATCTAGCGGCAATTAAAAAAAATTAAATGTGGTCTGTTCATTCTCTGTCCAATTTGTTTATTTAAAAAAGTCATTTCAGTAAGTCTGTCGACTTATAATTTGTTCATGTTATATGTAAATTTACGTATGTTTGTTGGAATTCTGTAATTGGGTTTTCCGTTGAACTGTGTAGTAATAAATAAATAAAATATCAATAAATACAAAATATTTATTTTTATTATTATGTACTACATAATAGCCGATAATGTCCATATTTATGTGCTTGTATATTTGTCAATTAATTGTTTAAATGACTGATTCATATAACATAGAATCATGTAGATAAAAATGCTTGAAATGCTATACGCTTGAAGTTAGTTCGGTAACTGGTTACAGTGACACATCGTAAATCTGACGCGTATACTATCAAGTTTCTTGAAAAATCGCATTGCCATGTAAAAAAATACACGTATTTGACATCACATGTCAGATTAATTTACGTGACGATCTCCCTTTAGGCCAGTCCCCAAAATTATCAGTGAAACTTTCCAAATTCTCAGTGATATAAGTATTATACCCGAATAAAAAATGGTTTTCGTATGCCCGGCAAAAGAAGAAACCGAGAAAAAAAGTAAGATACTATGCAAAATTAAAAAGCTCCTCAAGGATATCGAGGATGAGACGGCAGTGCCCGTGAATCCCATTTGTGTTCCATGTTGCGTTCCGGTGTGCAGCGTACCGTGCCCACCTGCGGATAAACCGGCGCATCCGCCAAATTTGGAAACGCCTAATGTTATGGTAAGGGCTAATTTCAGCATAAGATTGACTTATTCTTAACTTCTGATCTTAAAAACTAGTAAAAATGCATTAAAAAAGTAAAAATGCATTAAAGGTTGTCGCAAAATAACGTTTAAAGGTTTAAGGTTTATATTATTTCCAACCATCATAGTTGAACGTAAAGTTTTGCTATTTTCTCAGTTGAATGTAAAGTGCTGATTTCTCAGCTACCTATTGATAAATTTCCGACAAAAGCGATGGTACCAATGTAGAGGGCGCTTTGAGTGCGGCACTTTTGCGTCATATGACTTTTGTCGTAAATGCGAGGGTTATGGATTGGGGGGGGGGGGGTGGACTTTGTCGCAGCAATAATTGTTAGCCATTCTATGACAGTTTTATCAGTTTATGAAGATAATAATAGCTATAATTAATTGTTTATGCTTTTATGGCCATTGATTAACGTTGTAATTTTTACATAACATTGTTGTGCAGTATTTTTTATCGCGCATTATTTAAGTAGAAGCATTTAAATTATACAAATTCGAACCTAAAATCACAAAACACTTCAAACGACCGCTGTAACACCGTAATACACGGCCGTTCCAACTGCCTGGTCATTTGTACCATCCGTAACATAACACAAATTTCACGACTGGGACCAGATTCTTGAAATCATGAGAATTGCTTCCTATGAGAAAAAAATTCACAACACAAATTCTCATGAAAACTCCATGTAGCATTCTTAAACGCTCCCCGAATCTTATTTCGTTTGAGAACCAGAAGTAGACGTATGTCGTATTACTTATCATTAATTTTCTGTCTCGGCCAATAGGAAACCTGGAACAGGCAACGCACGCTGGTATTTGACAGTTGTCATGTTATGAAGTGTCCAGCTTTCGTTCATTTTACTTAAGTATTTGTGACTGTTTTCTGTTAATTTTTTGTTGTCAATTAAATGATTATTTGTAAACAATACAAATTAAGTGTGACCAGTGCAATAAAGAATTATATTAAAATATGGAGAACAAGGAGAACAAACGGCAATTTGTAACCGAACCTCAAAAAAGGGCTGCATTAGAAGGTGAACCAGAATTAAATAAAGTAATATATATATATATATATATATATATATATATATATATATATATATATATATATATATATATATATATATATATATATATATATATATATATATATATATATACGCTTAGCTCCCATTTGCAAAAAAAATTAGATCTACTAGAACCTTTAAATAATGATGTTGGTATGAATAAATAATTTGCAATGAAGCATCTACAAAAAAATCTTACTTTTATTATTTTATCTATTGAAGATTCTCTAGTAGGCGGTGTAAGATATTCATCGCAAAGCTCTACTAAATATCTGACTAATTGTTTAGATAGTCTGAAATGTTTAATGAAAAGGCGATCCGAAAGTGAAACAAATGGATCAAATTTAGCCATTCGTTGTCTTGGTTGTAGGGCTGCTTCTTCAGCTTCTTCCAGTTGTAAAACTAACAATAAGTGCAAATATTGAGCTTCTTCGTCTTCCATGTTTGTTTTTTATCACAATGATATTAATATAAACAATTTATATTATTATTATCTTCAAATTATACATTACCTACACAAACTCAAACGCACACAGAACGTCGCACAGCAGTCAAAGAATAAAAACATTAAAGGTTAGAAGGTGTGGTTAGAAACACTAATTTTCCCTTACGAATTTACTAATTCCCCATGAAAGTAGGACGGGAATAATTTCTCGGAGTTTTGTGAGAAAAAATTCTCAGGAGAACTCAAGAATGGCAAAAGAAGGTTCTCATGAGATATGACGTCATTTTCGTAGGGGAGAAAATTCTCATTGTTTCAAGAATCGGGTCCCTGCGCACGAACGGTACGATGTACCATGTAAAAGTTAGTAGTTGGAACTAACCTATAATTATTGAAGAAATACTGTTGCCAAATTCTAGCCACCCTGGTATGTTAGCCCAGACATATTAGGGTTTGACGCTAAAAAAATAATTTAAACTGAAAATTGGTTGAACTATTCTATTTAGTGTACTGAACAACATAGCAAAAGTCCTAAGTCCTCCTATGTCGGCTTCATGATGAAAAACCCCTTAATAGATGCTATAGCTCAACTTCCGATGACATAGGAAACCGAAAAACCGAGGGAAGTAAAAAATATCAACACCTTTTCTTGCATGTGACGTGGACGGTAGCAGATATCGAAAAAGTAACTGAAGTAAATGTTGTAAGGCATAAAAAAAGCTTTCCACGGATATGTTTACTTTCCCGATATGACTTATATAATCGGAGATACCATCTTACCCATTTAGGCATATTCCCTCCAATTACCTTACATGTATGCATACAATATTCACACGTTGTAAATGAGATATTTAAATTAAAAAAATATTGATAAAAAAATGTTTGATGAATTGAATGGCTCATCGATAACCCTTGCATTTACGATGAAAGTTAAGAGGGGCAAGGTTTTTATATTTACAGTTTGTAATCTGTTATTCATCTCTGTGCATAATTTTGGTTCGTTTTATACATGAGATATAAAACGAAACACAACTTAAATAGACAGAGGGAAATAAACTTCTGTCAAATTTTGGGTTCACACATCGTATAGTAAATCAATATTGACTAATTCGTCGTAGAAATGAACAATATGAAGGATATATTCTCCTTATTGTAAACGTAACAGAATTGAGGCTAAATGATGTTTCAAGGAATTGCTATCAATAAAGTATCGATTCAATTTCACGTACAAACATTTTATTTATAATATTTATAGCTAAACGTATTCCTACTCTATTGAACATAGTGTACAATAGCTGTCTGAAAAATGTGAGTCACTAGGTTCCACTATTCATCAGAAATTTAGAGAATCTGGATCATCATAATCCTGTGGATTCGTATAATAGTTACTTCGGTACTTTTTTGAACTTGGGTATTTGCGAGCTTGACTGTATATGCTCGCGGCGTCCTATTTGGCACACAGGTTGTCACTTGCTGCGTCAAGAGAATTATCTTTTCATCTAAGCGTCCAAGTCTTTCGATTTCGGCTTCCATTTGGCCCGCAATTTCCTTCACTATCGGATTCGGTGTTACAATTCGGCGTTGTCTCAATCGTTTCTCTTCTGCATGCCTGCTGATCAGTGCCTTTCTAAGAGCGACGTAAGGTTTATCTCGCGGTGGGTCCATCAGGATATCTCGAATTTCGCTGAGGGTGCGCTGATCGAGTGTCATCACCACGTGATTAAACTTGGTATCTTCATTTGTAACTTGGGCGATTTTAAAAATTCTGTCTACCATCTGTAGCCACCATTCAGGGTCAGCAGAGATAAATGGCGGAAGCTTCACTAAGATGCGGTTAACATCTGCAACAGAGCACCTGTCAGCTGTGCTGCTAGCTTCGGTGGTGTTGCTGACTTCGCTGCTCATAGCTACTACACAAGTCACTTATTAACTGTAGTAGTGACACGTCAATGAGTACAACAAGAAGACAATGTAAACAACAATACCCACTATGCTTCGAAACGAACACGTCGGGCCAGCAATTTATAGTGGTTTTGAAGGAAACAATGTTCATCAGCACTAGTTTGGATTTATTAGTGTGGATTTGGATCTAATCGTCGTCTAACAAAATGTCAACTGTCAAAACAAAAGTGTACTGTATTCGACTCATTGAGTACCTATCTAACTATTTTCTGTAGTAGCGATAGTTATCAGGTATTTCATCTGCGGTGCAGAGTTTAATACTGTCGTTAGGAGAACGGGCGCTCTCATTGACTACTATTCCGTTTCCTTGTAAAGACAACCATTTCCATCTTTCTAGAATTCGCGGATAAGGCATGCTCCTCAAACCAATTCGATTATTCTTAGGCTCTTCTGACCTTTTGCTTCTACATTCTCTCGCACAGGACTCTTTCGAATTTTCTATTAAGCAGTATTAGTAGATCATCTGCGTATGCAATTGTGCAGAATCCCACCGTGTTCAGGTGACCGTGTTCAGGTTCTCGACGAGGCTGTGGAGAACCAGGTTTTATTGCATTTCCACACCCGCATCTTTTCCCACATCCTTGCTTACAATTGCAAGTCTTGTAGTGTAGATATATAGGCGAAATGGTGCTGTTGAATGTCTTCTAGCCCCACAGATCCGGTTGTAAACATTTCTCTCGTCATGTTTGCAGTTGGAGGTAAGTACGACGGGAGTGCTGAAGCTGATGTTGGAGGTAACTTGGATAATATATCACTACTATTTGTTTGACCAAAGAATTTCTCGAAATAAATGTATCTCTGCTCATTTAGACCGCCTTCCTACGATCTAGCTTTGTAGAGTGCTAGGATGAACAGTTCTCCTGGTTCTCCGGCATTATAAATTCCTCAGCGTTGTCCAAGCTATCTCCATCGTCAGCTTCAGCACATCAGACTCCCGTCGTATAATTACCCCCAAGTGCAAACATGGCGAGAGAAATTTTTACAACCGGATCTGTGGGGTTGGAAGAAATCCAACACCATCTCGCCTATGTCTACACTGGGGCACCAGCCCTAGCTTAAATTTTATGATTAATAACTAATAACTTGCAATTGTAAGCAAGGGTGTGGGAAATTATGCTGTGATATGCAAAAGAGGGATTGCCATGCACAACCACGTGCGGAAATTGCCTTGGTCAAATCTGTTCAAATACGGAAGCAGACGCTGGGGATGACGACAGTCTATAAACAAGAAATCTGCTTAGTAGATTAGACCTGATGGGGAAACCACTGAAAAAAACACGCCAGAAGCTCTACCTCGAAGGTGGTGTGGAAATAAGCTCAAGACTCTCTAGCTATCTTACTACAAAATCGAATACAAAATGTCATGTTTACTGTGATCATAGAATTGCTTTATATCAAGATAATGCTAAAGCCCACGTTGTGCTACCCGCAACTCCTTTAATTGATTGGTCATAGCTCGAAAACTAAGACCAATCGGAATCGAGTACAGAAATTTATACCTTCCTGTGGGCAGCCTACTGCAACCAATAATCATATGACCATATCTCTGATTACACCGATGTGCACTTCTCTTTTTATATCTAATCTTTTCGTAACTAACCGGAAATAATCTTCAAAAATATTGCATATTACACGTGGAAAATGAATAATTTTTTGCACACAACTTGTTGCATTTCAATTTTCACGTTCTCTTTACAACTGTTTGCATAAATAACTGGAACTATTATACGCACTAGGTATGTTACAAAATCCCCAAGTCGAAAGCAAAGCCTGGCAAAACCGAGAAAGCGAGCAGCGGTGGCGCAGCGGCAGCAAGAGTGAAGCAATCCAAATCGAGAGAGCTACGAGCCAGCATTTTGTATACGGGATGTACCTGCGAGAAACGCTTCGGTCTGCAAGACGATTGCCAAAGAACTGGCTGTCATGGCTCTCCAGAATGTCTGACGAAGCCTCCAACATGCGGCCCTAGTGAATTCTGCGATGGCAAACACTTGGGAAGGAAGAACGCCTCTGGAGGAACAAGGGGGACGGGTGGCGGTACTGACGGCGAAAGAACTGAACACGGCGATATGGAAGACGTGAAATATAAGTGCTTCCCGGCAGTTTTGAAAGCTCCCGTATGCTGCGCACCTTGCTGATGATATGACAGATGAGTGTGATCTCCGGTACGTTGATATCCGTGAAAATATTAACACCGCTGCCACAGAAAGATTAGAAAGGTAGTAGGTAAACTATTAGGGGGCTTTTTAACAAGTATTTTTGAAATACTTGTTAAAATACTACTAATTGCAGGTGCTATCGATGTATGAGATACCAACAAATTCAAATACATATGCTTATACATTAAAATTAACGTTTTAATTTCTATATGTGAATAAATCAAACAAAATAGGTATGTCAAATGAGTCTCACTTCGATACTGTTTTAGGTTTTCATTGGCCTTTACTTGATATATTAATGCCAACTTGAGAATACTTTTTATTGAAATATTTAATGATTCCTTATCTACTAAAAACGAAAGATATGCAGACTGGCCAGGGCGCGTATTGGCATTCTCTATTATTATTCAGAGCAGTTGTATGTCGATTCTCTGTACACTAAGGCTTCGTATTACGCGTTATATGAATGAATTTAAAATTTGTAGGAATTGAATTTCTACTACACCAAACTATACCATGACTCAGTGCAGGAGGAGGTTATCATTTTAAGTCGGTTGGATTTTAACAGGCATTATGTGGCTAAAAATGCCAAAAATCGATATAAATTTATATATAAATTTTAAAATCGTCACAGAAATCGCCTCTTAAAATATTTAGCTACCTACAGTGCATCTTGTTTTGTAACGCTATGCACATTGCGCACAATTATTTCAAAACGTTTGTTTGAAAATTACGTGTATGAAGGAATATATTGTGTAAACGCTATTCCAAATGCCATTTATACTACTCAGTTGTTATATAGTAGTATAGCAGATAACAATTTGTTATAGAAATACACTTACCATAGCAACCGCTGTATTCATCTCTTAAATAACTCGTTTTTTTATAGTATTTCTATTAACTATTTTAACCAAGAAAGCAACCGTAGCATTACACTCCTTATATACAATTCTAGTAGCTACTATTTTCTGGTTTTAACTTTATATAACCTGCTATGTTAGCATTTAAATTATTTCTTGTATGTATATCTTTTTGCCGATGGATATATAAACCTATAATACAGTTAGTTTTTGTTTTATTACTAAAATCAGCTATCTAATCATTACACAAAGCATATCATCATCATTATTCAGTATTTTTAAATTAAAGTTGTGCCTCAAACATTTTTGTGCAACCGGACTCGAGGTAGGCATTTTGCGTCCTCGGTAGCGGCCGTGAAATTCAATTTTGCTATATATAAAAAGCACATTCATGAAATAAGAAGAAAAATCAAATAAAAATTAATGAGATACTTGAGTTTGAAGCTGAGAAACAAATGATCAATATTGGGGTCAATATCGTTAGTACATAGGCGTGAAGTGTTTTCTAAATCAACATCTGTAAGCCGAGTACGATGCTTATTTTTATTAATTATCATGATTGAAAAAGTTCAAGTTATCAAAAGTTGCTCACATTTCTACGTGCTTCCGAATGTGCAAATTATTTTTCGTGCGAAAGATCTCAGGTGTGGATAGTTTTCTTCGGAAAAGTATGTTCTGCAAAATTCGCTTAGTTCCACATCAACAAATTTAGACTTCATATGTGAGTCTTCTTGAAGCTCGATCAACTCCATTTGTAGGTGAAGCGGAGCATCTTCCACATTACACTTACAAGGATTTGCAAAAATATTGAGTGCTATCCATATTCTTAAAATCGGAAAATCGATCAGTGAATTACTCTGACAGTAGTTTCAGTTCATCAGAATAGCGACCGTATTCATATGTTTTCGTTCGTATGTTTTCGTGACTGGATAATGTTAAAAAATTAAAACAGTTTTTACTTCTCATTTGTTTGTCCCACAAGCGAATTTTGTTTTGAAAGCTCTAAGATGACTGAACATCTGATTTACCAATAATTGCCCATGTTTTTGAAGCTTCAACTTCAGGTCATTTAAATGTCATGTGATGTCTACAAGGAATGCCAAGTCACAAAGCCAAGTTGGATCACAAATTTGCGGCAATGTTTTCTCTTTCAGTTCCATAAAATCATCTATTTCTTTTCTAAGGTCATAAAACCTTTCTAGCATTTTGCGTTTGCTTAGCCACCTTACTTCGCAATAATATGTCACATCATCGTGTTCTGTGAGTTCATTCAAAAATGCTTTAAACTGGCGATGGTTAAGACCGCGGGATCTAATGAAATTAATGGTATTTACTACCACATCCATAACATTCTGCAGTCGAATGAACTTAGAGCACAAGTTTTGTTGGTGAATAATGCAATTATTCAAAATGCAAAACTATATTTCTCAAAAGTACTTTGCACCTTTGTAAACATATCTTTTCCAGTAATGGTCCCTTGCAGCGGCCGTGAAGCCAGTAATTCCTCTGTCACTGCACATTCTTCATCAACACCTCGTATAAAAATAGCTAACTGGGCTGTGTCAGATAAATCTGTACTCTCATGCAAAACAATCGAAAATGCTTGAAAAGCAGCCAATCTATCGGTCAATGTTTTTTTGATATCACTAGCCATCATATCTATGCGTCGAACAGTGCGTCCCGATAAGCTCACTTTTTCAAACTCCTTTTTCTTTTCTGGGCACAAAAGTTCTGCAACATCTACGAGGCACTTTTTAACAAACTTTCCCTCAAAAAATGGCTTCGATGTTTTCTCTATTTTGGAACTAATTATAAAACTAGCTTTAACAACACTGTCTAGATTTGATTTTTGTGAATGGGACATTTGTTGCTGTTTCCCTAAATCGGTAATTAGTTTTTTTATTTTATCTTTACGTAACTGGCCCGTGAGTAAATTATATTGAACGAAATGCTTGCTAGAGTAATGCCGGTTCATATTGTATTCTTTTAAAACAGAAATTGTTTCATTGCACAACAAACACATAGGTTTACCACTGTGCAAGATAAAAAAAAATATTCATCAGTCCGTTTGTCTTGGAATTTACGACATTCTGTGTCCACTTTCCGCTTTCTTAAATCAGACATGTTGATAGAATTTGCTATTTTGTATAAGACCATGTATTGTCTGTAACAGACATATATGAGAATGAAAAAATGCCGCATCGCCAAATGATGCGGCTACGCTTTGACGAGATCAAAGGCGGCTCGCGCCGCTCATCAAAGACATCGGGTTTCCCTTTGACGATGCGGCATTGTGTCATTCTCATATATGTCTGTTACAAACTATACATACTTTTATGTCACATTTTGAAGCCTACAACCCAGAACCAAAAGTTTTAATTTAAATGTGCTAATAAAGGAAATATAGATAAATATGTTCTAACAGAAAAATATATCTGTAAAAAAAAAAGCCAATTTTGTTCTGTCCATGAGAACTTTTAATCAGGACGCGGGCGTCGAGAACTGCATCGTATCAAATTTTCAGAAAATTCTGCCTAAAGCCATTTTCCATAAGAAATGTGCGGGATCCTTTATATATGTTAACCAGTAAACACATAAACTGTGATGTTTTTATTCTGTGGTTTAGTTTTCAATCCATAACCTACGCCTAAATGCGTATCTGGATGGAGGGTATTGTGAATATCGATTCCATCACCCTGTATAGCGGCGAAGGAGAAACGATTTGCCATGAACCGTGGCGTTTTCATTGTGGTCACCCGGGCAACTCCCAATCAATCCCGCTTGAACTTGTCATTTATAGTAGTCATCAACTTCCAACTATAAAGAAGTCCCCGGTCGCGTGAAACATGATACAAAATCCATATATACCTACTTTGCAGTAAATCAGGAAGGAACAGCGGGGAAAAATAAGAGAGATTTCAATTAATCCGGGATGATAAAAGGTACATGTTTTTAAATTAATTAACTTTTTATTGCGCCGAGAGACAACACCCCCTTCTTTGAATATAAAGCAGTATCCCGTAACAGGATTGGGGAAGCATTGTGAGCCGTAAAACATCCCGGATATCAAGAAACTGCTTATTTCGTTTTGAGCCTTTCGTTTTATGTATTTGAGTCGCGGGTGATATAAAGGAGTTTGTTTGCACTTCAAGGATAGGTATCTGTCAATCTCTCTATGTAAATGCTGGCAGGGGAACTTGCTGTAAAACTCTGTGATCCTTTTGCACAGAGTGCTTAAACAGAGCCAGCAGGACGATAAACAATTTGTAAAAGACCTGTGCTCGTGGGTTTTTATGGAATGCTATATGAAAATCTAATTTTCAATTATCCTGTTACGACATTTAGTAGCCCAGTGTAATAGACGTTAGACTCCACAAAAATTCGCATAAAACTGAAAATTGGTAAAGGTCTCAAATACTGCAAATGAAATATCAAAACCACAAAAAAAGTTTTAGGATAATTTTGATTTTTTCTCTTCAATATCTTTTTTGAATTTTTTTCAATGTTGCGTCACGAAATTATGTTAGCAAGCCTAAGATTCGTATTCAGCTAATACTAATCTTAGGTTTGCTAACATAATTTCGTAACGCAACATTGAAAAAAATTCAAGAAAGTTAAAAAATCCTTTTTTTGCGGTTTTTTGCTTATAACTCGGAAACTATCAACTTTTCGTAAATAACCTTACTATTCAAAATGGAAGCACATAAAAGTTACTACAAATTTCACTATTTAGTTTCTTTCTCCGACGAGCCGGTCGGGCCCAAGCGGTAGTTGAAAATTGGCGGATTTCCGCAATTGCTGTAATACCACTTGTTTAATCAGGGAAAACTGAATTTTCTCACAGTCCTGCAGAAAAATTAGAATTTTTACATTTTTTCAATGTTCATGAAATTTTAATTCAGCAATGGAACAAATCAAAACCACCCGAAAACTTCCTTGTAAAATTACAATTTAACTGGATTAATAGACACGTATAGATATTTAAGGCTTGTAAAAAATACATGGAACAATAAATGATTACCTTATCTTCCTCCAACATCTGCTTCTGCTTTTCAAGACTCATATCGTGTAAACTATCAAGTTGGAGTTCACCCAGAAACTGGTGTTGGAAATTAATAGATGATAGTTTGGAGCCAATTCAAATTCTACTTCAACCTGCTCCAGGTAAATTTACCATTACTGTTTTTTTGTAATTCCAAGAAGGATTGTAGTAAAAATTGTAGCTGTAAAAGTCGGAATATTTTCTATACCGGTATGTATCAATTGTCAAGACCCACCTTGCTCCAATGTTGCATCAAATACAACATATGAGAATACTCATAATATCAATGATGAGACAGCTGATGCGTCTTTTTCCTTAGAACAGCGTACAGAAATCCAGTTAGACGAGGAATAAGAAAGAGAAGATAAAGACATGACTGTTGAAGTAGAATTTGAAGAAGTAGAATACATTTTTACAGTAATCAAAAATAATCCGTTTCACTTTCACCATTACCATTAGTACAATTTTTTCAATCAATAGGACACTGTCTTATTAAATTTCCTCACCTTGCTCCAATGTCCACCTTACTCCAATGTCCACCTTACTCCAATGTCCACCTTACTCCAATATCCACCTTACTCTAATATTGCATCAAATATAACATATGAGAATACATATAATATCAATGATGAGACAGCTGATGCGGCTGTTTCCTTAGAACAGCGTACAGAAATCCAGTTAGACGAGGAATAAGAAAGAGAAGATAAAGACATGACTGTTGAAGTAGAATTTGTAGAAGTAGAATACATTTTTACAGTAATCGACATTAATCCGTTCCATTTTTACCATTACCATTAGTACAATTTTTTCAATCAATAGGACACTGTCTTATTAAATTTCCTCACCTTGCTCCAATGTCCGCCTTACTCCAATGTCAACCTTACTCTAATATTGCATCAAATATAACATATGAGAATACATATAATATCAATGATGAGACAGCTGATGCGTCTTTTTCCTTAGAACAGCGTATAGAAATCCAGCTAGACGAGGAATAAGAAAGAGAAGATGAAGACTGTTGAAGTAGAATTCGAAGAAGTAGAATACATTTTTACAGTAATCAAAAATAATCCGTTTCACTTTCACCATTACCATTAGTACCATTTTGTCAATCAGTAGGACACTGTCTTATAAAATTTCCTCACCTTGCTCCACTGTCCACCTTACTCCAATGTTGCATTAAATACAACATATTGTTACGTTTCTCGTAATTTTTGTGCTAGGGTTAGTTTTAATAAAACCACATTCTCTCACTACAACTAACTTATTTATTTATTCAACTTTGACACCTTTGAGAAACACCTATCACTATTTAACAAATTAATATTACTTACATTATTCCTTTCACTAAATCTACCCCCATGGCTTCAGGAGATGTGTCAACTTGTCTATCACAATTCTGCAAACCTACTAACTTACTTCTTTCCAGCTTGCTATCTGATAAAATCCAGTCTAGCAGATTCACTATTCAATAAGTTCAATGTTTTCTACTTCCTTTAAAGTTTCATTTGAAATATCTTTACTCAGCAAATAAACTGTACTTACTAGCTAATGCCAATAAATGATATAAGATACCTTACATCCTTTATAGCATCCGGAATTTATTCATTATTAACATGGAACTTATTTCACTTTGTAAAATTTATAATTATTATGCATTAATTTACTATACAGTGTGTTTTCTAATTTGTTGCCAAAATATGTTTATTTTTATATTTAGTTATTTAGTTATATTTGTGACAATATGAGAATACTTATAATATCAATGATGAGATAGCTGATGCATCTTTTCCTTAGAACAGCGTATAGAAATCCAGCTAGATGAGGAATAAGAAAGAGAAGATGAAGACATGACTGTTGAAGTAGAATTTGAAGAAGTAGAATACATTTTTACAGTAATCAAAAATAATCCGTTTCACTTTCACCATTACCATTAGTACCATTTTTTCAATCAGTAGGACACTGTCTTATCAAATTTCCTCACCTTGTTCCAATGTCCACCTTACTCCATTGTTGCATCAAATACATCATATGAGAATACTTATAATATCAATGATGAGACAGCTGATGCATCTTTTTCCTTAGAACAGCGTATAGAAATCCAGCTAGACGAGGAATAAGAAAGAGAAGATGAGACATGCGTGTATACCGCCCAAGAAATTACCGATATGCAGAGCGCTATATAAATCCTACAGCTCGTAGTGGTCGCTTCTCTATCAACGTGTGGGCATGGATATGTTGCCAAGGAGCAGGTGTTACTTGGAGAATCAGAGAGAGTCTTACTGGTCAAAGCTACGCTCGTATTTCGGAATATGTTATGTTACCTTCCGTTTTCATTTTATATCCCGAGAACTTCACTTTCCAGCAGGAAAATATTTTTATTTCCTCTTTCATAGAAAAATATAGGAAATTGTGTAAATAGAAAAATGTCTCGTGTGACCCATTTTTACGAAAACACTTACCATTTAAGAGAAATATGCGTAAAATCGACTTTTTGGAGCTTTGACCTTGAACAATATTTTTAGCAGGTGTAGGACCGATGGAGTCTTTTTGTCAGTGGCATGATGGAAACTATTTCTTTCTGGATAACTACAAATATTGACAATGCGGTCGCCATAAAATTAAAGCCCCATGCGAACTCACTTCCAACGTTAGATATAATTGCACTTCGCATGGGGCGCTAATATATCTTGAGGCCCCGAATTTTATTTTGAATACCAAGCGATGCGGAAGCCGATATATATGAATATTGTGCGATTTACCCTACAAAATCGCTAAAAGCCTTCGTGTCGGCTTCTATTTGACTGATTGTCTTGTAGCTTGTCTATTATGCCTCTATCGATCTCACAGTGCTCTGTGTGGAATTCAAAAATACTGCTGGGTACATCTCCGTCGCAATATTTTAATGACTACATTATGTACATACGTATTTTTGTTGGTGCTAATTTATTATTAAATACTTATATTTATACGTAATTATATAGGTACTGTCGTAAGCAAAGAAAATAGGAACTATATTTTTCTAATATAAATCTGTACCTATTCCAATATTCAATGAGTAGCCGAACTAATACAGCATTTTTTTAGCCGAAATTAAGCAGTTAGCCAATTTAGATTTTGCTAACTGCTAACTGAGGTCGCTTGTATATTGCTGACAAGCGACCTTATATAAGCGACAAGCTCCGTAATATATTTCTATACTTACTACAATATTTACAAATATACATCCTAAATTACTATTTACATTTTCTTTACTTACTAATCACTTATCTATATCAATGACTAAATTACGTCATAAATCAATTTTTACAAATTTTACAGGTGGGTGAAAAAAATGCGTGCAACTAAGAGCTATAATCATTGTTTAAAAGGAATATACAGAGTATACAAGTATACAGAGGAATGCCATACAGAGTAATGTTATATATCAAATGTAATACATTCTTTTCTAACAGAACTTATTTTTTTTTTATTAAATGACACAAGTTTTTGTTGCTTAAGTCTTAAATTAAAAAATACTTACGAGGTTTTTGTATAATTTGGAAAAATAAATAAAATTAATAAATAATGATTTTATTTATCAAAACTAGACAATGAAAACATATATGAAGCAAACAAAACATAAAGGTAGACATAAAATTATTCATAGACATTCAATTATTCACTCGTAAAAATGACGGTAATCTTCTGGAGGTGATTAAATTTATCCCGCTTACTTTTTGGTTCTTCGTTGTATAACTGCGGCATGTTCTCATATATTATTCTTTTCTTTCTATATTATACTTATTCTTGCAAGAATCCTTGGTGACCAATTCTGTTTGCTTTCTCTTTTCTTCCACAGGAGATTCTTTTTTTTAATGTGTAAGTTATTATACTCCTCTACAGATATGCTATTTACTTTGGTACAGGTGTCGCATTTATCTTTCCTTAAAAAAAAGGTTTAAATAATTAGATAAATATTTAGTTTTGAAGTGGGGTCTACTTAGTCTTACTTCGGTCTAGTGAGAATGAGGTTCTGCTTCTCAAATTCTTTTCTAAAATAGATATGACTCAAGGGCTTCTTCTCTCCAATACATTTCTTGACGTAAAATCTGTATAGTTCATTAACACTTTGCCATAGAGATTCTAAATACATTTTGGAAGTATGTTGTCTACAATAATGGCTCTCTAATTTTGGTAGCCGTTTTAATAATTCTACAAGAAATTTATAGTCTTCTGTCTGCCGGTGTTCATGATAAATTGATTATCTTGGACATTAGGACTTTAACACGCACTCAATTTAAAATAGTCCACTCTCCAAGTGCTAGTGTTTCCAGAAACATCTTTTTACATACCTGTCTCCTAATATTATCCTTCTTCATATGAAAGACCAAAGCTTAATATCGTCTGAAAAAAGATGTGTTAAAATTTTGGATTTGATATATATTTTTGTATTACCAGTTTTTCTTTGTTTAATAGATTCATTGTCCACAAGCCCTAATACGCAAACTTTTTTTGCGTTCCATGTTATATTTTCCCAAAAAATTTCAAAAATATTATATCTATCACTAAATTCTCTGCAGTAAAATTTTGATGACTTAATAGACATCTTGCACTTACAAGGTGGCTCTATTTTTCGGTTCATACTTCTTATTATCATTATTATCTAATTTTACAGAAATGTACTTCTTCCCTTTCATTCTGTTTAGTTTATTTTTATTACGTGTCCAAGACATAACATCAATATTTATCATTTTGGCTATTTTTCTTCTCGGTTGTTCTCCAGCTTCTGCGTCCCTCTCATTTGGCTTCGTCTCTGATTCATTATCCGGTTCCTCTAAACTATCGCTTTCACTTTCTGAAGTTTCTGATGGTTTATAACTATCTTCGCTGTCCTCATAGTCCCAATTTGTCCAGGTAGGAGTTATAACTTTGATAGGTCTATCAGTTTTTGTTTTGAGGTCTTCTTGATTTACTCTCATTTATAATAACGTTTGACTCAGTCTGTGATTTAATTTCTGACTCAATCAAAGTATTGCATTTTCCTTCTGAAACTCCCACTGGCTCCACTGGATATTGATGCATTTCAATTACTGAATTTTCACCACTTAAGTTAAAATTAACATCGTCATGTTTGTGTTCACAGGTAAATTATTATGAATCCTTTCGAAGGTATTATTTCCATCTGTAGCTTGTGCATGACACACAGGTGGACTTTCACTGTAAGTTGTAATATTTCCTCTAAAGTAAAATTACCGTTAATAATCGAGTATGTTGAATCTAAGCGCTTTTAGCTTCATGCCAAACGGATATCCTTAGATATGCCGGCTTTATTTTAATCTTTAATAAGAGTATTTTCAGTGCTTCGACATTATTCATATATTCGTATAGAGAAGTATTCGGTACATGATTTGAGAAGTGCTAGTTTTGGAGCTAGCATCTAGGAATTTCGTAACTGCTTCTTGTACTGTGTTGAATGTACCTGCTTCCGTGATAAGCCAACAACACCTCTAATACAAGGACAAAGTGCTGCCTAGTGACGTCACCATCCGGAGGCCTACGAAATATGTTATTACGGGCTTTATGTAGTTATTTAGGTAGGTATGTCTGAAATCGTTTTAATGTAGCTTTGGAGATCAATAAAAAGATCAAACTAAACAAAGATATTACGGCATAAATCTATCGGAGTCTATGAAAAACACAGGTAAAGAATAATTTAAATGGTTAACTGTTAACTGTTTCGAAATACAGTCAAGATTACATGTATCTAATTATTAGAGTCTAGATGGTTAATTGTTTTAAGAAAACTGAAAAGTAAGTAAGTATGATATTTAAAGTAAGCACTTTAAATATCATAAAGAAAGCACTTTAAATATTAGAAAGTTTACAGGAAAATCGTCTCCCATATTTCATTTTCCATAAATTCGCCCTACATCGCCATGCGTCGGAAATGTAGTGGCAGGATCGTCAAGTGGTGGTGATTTTGTGGGATCATCAGGTAGTGGCTACACGACCCATGAATGAAGGCACCAGTCGGGCTACCGGGTATTAATTTATTTAACATAGTACATTATCACATAAGCACAGCGAGACGTGCAATGTTCAACGCTTAAGTGCTTACTTGCTTCGACGCATTAATGCCCCAACGCATCAATACATCTATTGGCAGAGGAAACTCCGAGATTACGAAAATTACCATAGAAGAAAGTAGACTAGACGCAATTAAGCCACACAAGAAGTTATTGGCGGTTATGTATGAGTTGCACTTTATGTCGCCGGGCACCCGAACTATCTAGTCCTATTTTTTTATATCACGACGGTGTACATATTTCTCTTATTTGGGAGTCTTATCAGTCCTGCTTCGGATGCAAAAATCCTTACATATGCTATATTACTTTGACTAGGGACCTAAACTCCAGTTCTATTACTACAATAATTATATGCAATCAATTCTCGGGATTAATTAAAGTTTAAAAGCCTGCTAGATCTCCAGTCGCCGGAGTATTATTAATCACCTCTTTTAGTAACGGCTGAGGCACTATTACACAAACTTTCTATATAGTTGTAATTCTACAGCCACTTATTGTTATGGAAGTGGTGCAAAATGAGGCGATCTGCTGATTCGCTTTCAGGAGCCCTCTCGTCCATTAACTGATTGAATAAAAGGCTTGGCGTAGATTAAATCGTTTTTGCGATAGCACAACAAAACATCTCTAATTAATCGTAGACAGTATATGTGTCATGGTACAGCATAATTGATTTTTTTTTACCCCATTCGATGAGTAATAACCATTTAGGGTAAAAAAGTGGTGTTATTGCGAAGCTTTTTATGGAAAACGGCCATTTCCTTCCCGATGCTCTCCCTGGTAAAAGAGTAAAAACGTTACAGTCGAGTCGGCTTCGGCGGCAAAGGGAGTTACGCTCTCCTGCCCCGAACGTGAAACGTATCGATCGCCATCGCCGATCATGTTATTATTCCAGTTTCGGTTGTGAATCTGGAGGGATTTAAATTTGGATTCGGGATTTGCAGTAATCCAGCCCACAGAAGTATCTTTCAATGCTTCAATCATTGCATTCGATTTGTTGTTTCTCTCACTCGGGTCAGACGCGTAAAAGGAACTTAAAACAATCAAAAATGCTTCTGTCTTTTGTCCAAATTTGGAGAAATCACTCATAACAACTCAAACATAAATAATACCCGGTAATAATTTATCAATTAACTCTGCAGGGTTAATTCTGTTCTAGATCCAATATTAATATCTAATACAAATTACCACCCAGCTTCATAGGTCTGTCACTGAAGACAAAAAAGGTATGAGTGACTCAAAAGTTTCCAAATTTGAACACAAAATTAGAGATATAATATTAAAACTAAATCTCACTTTGCAACCCATTTGAATGTCTGGAATATTATAAAAAAATTGTAAATACAACATTTATTCGCTATAACTTAACTAAAACTCGCAAAACTTGCTATAATTTAATATTTTAAAAGTGGTGTAAACTGAAAGAGACGTAAAGCGATTCATTGTAAATAATATCTCAAGGTTGCAATGATTTTTTTTAACCGGAACCATAATAATTTTGAAAATTAAGTTAATTTTGTCATCTTTTCGAAAAAAATTACAAAAGTTTTGCAAATTATTAATTACCTTTAAAATGTTTCGAATCTCCTTGTCAATTTGCATAACATTTGAGAGAACGGAAATAAGTTTTATACTGGAGCTGATATTTTTTTTAAATACACGGTCAAAATAAAGTAATAATTTCAAAATAGGGTTACAAATTTGTTAAATATTATTCTAAGCTGTACGTCATCGCCGGAACATCGCCAAATTGAGTTCATGGCCAACTATGCACTTTTGAGTAATAAGATCTATGTAATGTTTTATTTTTGGGCGTTTTCATTCAAAAACGCCTTTTTCTTCAAATAAAGGTTCAATAGATCTGTCCACAAAATTTTGCTTTCAACTGAAAACGATAGATCTATGGATATTATAAACTTCCATAAAATAAAAGAAATAATAGTTATTTACTTTCTGCGTTATTCGTAATAGCAATTACCCCAACGCAGCGAGGCTAGGAAAATGCTCCCGCGAGCGAGACTAGGCGGATGACGTCACATGCCAGCTGTATGCGTCAGACTGGAGCACACCGAGCACCAAGGAGTATAGACAGGGAAGGATAGTTCAGAGATGCTGTTTTATTGGCTGTAGGCGTGGCTAAGCGTAGCCAGTTGATGACGTAGTTATCTAGTTGAAGACGGTATTTAACGCGAGAAAATCGGATACCATAATTACGTCTACGTTCGGCAAATTATGTGAATCTCCTTTCTGGAAACCCTCCTCCATATTACAGTACGGAGTAGTGTACAGCTCGTACAGCTAGTGATTCCTCACTACTTTTAATGTATATTATTTTTTTTGTGGACACCTATGTTGTTGGAACATACCTAAACATGTTTGTATTTTCGACTGTAAGATGTAATTTATTTGATCTGAACCAGTCAGAAGCTTTTGATTGTGAAAGATTCTTATCCTGTAATAAACTGATGTTTACATTGTTATTTATACCAATCATGGTGTCATTAGCGAGAATACTAGTGAAGTGTCATTTGCACAGTTTGGGAGGTCATTAATGTACGTAATAAATAATACGGGGCCAAATACAGAACCTTGGGTTACTCCGAATTTAACTTTTTCTGTTGATGACAATACTCCATCATACACTGTTATTTAATCTATGTCTATGAGATATGATTTTAGGAGATTTACCGCTCTTGTATTTAGTCCGTATTTAAGTTTATCAACAAGGATAACATGCTGCACACAGTAGAAAGCCTTCGACAAGTCGCAGAAGATACATCCAACAAAACTTTTATTTTGAAATGCCTCTAATATACTTTCCACCATTTTGTTAATTGCGTCAGTTATGGATATAATTATTAGCACTACAAAAAAGTTTTAATAATCTTTATATAATGTGAAATAGTGGTTTCTAGATGTTTCTGCACTCTTCTAATGAGAAATATTTTATAAAATTTCTTGTGTAGCCACTTCTCTCAGCGTTACCTAATAGTAAATTGCTACTCTAAATTAAGTTAAAAAAATAAATATAAAGCTGTAACTAACACAAACTATTGCCACTACTAAAGATATAACACTATTAAATTGATATTGTACATAGTGTAACACCTCTCCTCTTTGATTACATTACCTTAATTAAAGGGCCTCTCATCCCGAAGAAAAATCACAGCTTGACAATGACCGGCTTGATCTACTCCTACTTAAAATTTTGTATAAAAATACTTGGACGCCAGGTCAGAGTACTTAAATAGTACAGAAGACCGCAGAAATGATCAGCCAATAATTATCAGCTGTGACCCCTCTTGTGACTCAGACTTTTCCCAGAGAAATAAAAGATAAAGATTTTTTAAAAACAATATATTACAAAAATTTACATTTACTTTACCAGTTGATTTATTTACATTACCAGTTGATGGTTCACAGTGATTCTTAAATTAGAATTAAAATTTACAATTAGGTTGCCTAAGGGGCGTTAAAATGACTCTACTTTATTAAGTAGCCTGAAAGGTTTTAGGTTAAAATAATAAAAAATGTTCACTCTTGACACAAGGTCAAGTCGCGAAATTTATCATTTACAAAAAAAGTGAATTGTAAACCTTGGATAAAAAGTAAAAGTGGAAATATTCCTTAAGACATGGTAATTCCTAGGGGCAATTAATTATACAAAAATACCTTTTCTCTTTCCTGGAGATCTCCTCGTAAATGTGCTGGGTTTCCTAGGATCCTAGGCTGAAGCTTCGGCTTGGTGGTCCAGCTGAGCTGAGACGTAGCCTCTAAGGGTGATGTATACGGCAATGGGTGGAATGTGCCGGCTGCAGGAGGAGATATCTTCCAGTACCTGACGTTCAGGAATAGGTAGTACTGGTCTGCTCTGCTCACCAAAGGAATTGATTCTCGGTCATCAAGGCGTGGAAGAAAAATTTACCAAATGTTAAATATTAGAAGTAAATTTTGATTAAATTCCCAAAAATTGAGATTAGATTTTATCAAAGTAAAAAAATAATATTATCAAGACAGGAATGTGGTATGCAAATTTTCACCATACGAATAAATAAAAAATAAAAAATTGAAATAAATGCTGCTTTTTGCCGATGCAAAAGATAAACAAATACTTATGGCCTACGCCGTCGAAGTAATATCTTCTAAATAAACTAAAAGTATGCTACAAGTCGGTAAAACAGTATCTTTGATTCTTAATTACCAGGTAGTTAGTCTAAAATCGAACGATAACGTACGATTCAAATTTAAATTAAATATTTATATTTAATTCAATAAAAAAAATAAAGTGGTAATAATATACCAAAATAGAAAAAATATAGACGTGGCTTTTGTGCCCACAGCTCACTCCAAGTAGTTGCTAGTGTTCAAACCGTAAAATTTAATATGGCATAACACCTATTTTAAGGTTTTCACTTAAGCAAAAAATAGTCGAATTACGACTTAATTCCACTTCGGAATTCTTTTAATTACTTGACCCAGCTGTAGAACACACACATATATATCAATAATAATAAAATATTTCAGACTATACCTGATAATTAAGAATCACTACACTAAAACACCGAAGATATATCTTCGGGAACGTAAGCCACGGTCAACAGGCTCAAGCAAGCAGGTCGGCAGAAAAGAATGATTTTTGCGGATATCGCGTATAAATGTACTTGCTGGGAGCATGCGGCATTTCGCGGGACGGAAAGGTAGGGATAAAGGTAGATGGTGAGTCGCGGTAAATTTCTACAAGTTCGCGCGCTTTTATTTCTAATATTTGAAATAGGAATTCAAACAATAGCCCTAAAACGGAACAGAATTTATTTACAATAAATTAGTCACAATATACAATGTATTACGATCATCTTATCTCCAGGTACAGTCGTCGCCTCCCAAAAGTACACGGCATATTTTTCTACTTTGATTGTGACTGAATCATAGTCGTTCTATAATTAGTCAATTTATACGTCAAAATAATTTAATTCTGAACATGTAATATTAATAAATTAACTTGTCATAATATTAATAAAAATGACAAAACATTTAAATGATGTGCAAAGGGCGACGGCTATAGCCAAAATTGAAGAAAAGTTTTACCTGGCTGAAGTAGCCGCTGATTTGAATGTTAGCAGAAGCTGCATATTTAAAATTAAAAAGACTTGGGATCAGGAACATAGAATACAAAGGGTAGCAAGAATAGGAATTGGAAATTTCCAATGAAATTCAAGATAACGCTCTGAATATATTCAACAACATTTTTGCGAAACAGCTGATAATGCACGAGAAGAAACATTGTTGCTTCCTGGGAATTTTTCGGTAAAGCAAATTTTTCCTGGGAATTTTATTTTCCGCAGGTGAAGAAATGACACTTCTTTTAGGACTTATTTATAATTTCTGTTAATAGAATAATTGCCAGTTCATACCACACGAATAATAAGATTGAATGGGTCATAATGATATTAATCTTTTACCTTGGCCCGCTAAAAGTCCAGACTTGAATCCTATCGAAAACGTTTGGGGTTACGTAACTAAACATATTTATAAACAACGTTTCAGACCTCAAAACGCTAATCAGCCTTGGGAAGTAGTTGTTAATGCTTGGGAAGAACTTGTGGATAGTTACGATATGAGGTCATTAATTATGCCGATGCCAAGGCGATTGGAAAGTGTTTAGCAGCTAATGGTTCTGGTATAAAATATTATTTTTTTGTAATATTTTTATTTGCCAAACTTTTGCCCAATAAACAAATTGTCAATTTTCTTGTTGCGCGTCACTTAACTATTTTATAACAAAACCCGATTTACATTAACGAAAAATCAGAAAAATTACTGTGACAACGGGTCGTGCACTTTTGGGAGGCGGCGACTGTACAGTGCCGTTCAATTGAAAGTAAACGATTTTTTTAATTAATGTGAAACTGGCTTTCAGGTAATCAAAACTTGATTGTCAATTTTATTTGTCAGTTTACTAATAATTATTCTATATTTTGAGGTTTTCCTTATAATAATAATAATTATTATTATTATTATGCTGCGCTTAACTAAACCGCAAAAAATGAGAGCTGTGATGCTACTGCAGAACGGATGCTCAATGCAAGCAGTTGCAGATACTTTGAATGTGAGTAAAGGTTGCATTTACAAAATTAAGCAAAAATGGAATGCAGAAGGAACTGTTGAGTACGTCCTTAGAGGGGGCCGTCAGAAATTCAGTACTATGGAGGAAGACGAACTCGTCCTTGACCACCTCCGACAGAATCCTTTTGATACAGCAGTGACTGCCTGCTTCTTAACAAATTTTCCTGCTTGGGTGGAAACCGCAAGACGACGCACGTATCAGAGCATCTGAGCTGCAGAAATTTTCGGCTGCCAATAAAGTTGCTCTGTTGCCACGGCATAAGGAGCAGAGGTTAAACTTTGCCAACCAATTTGTCGGTGTGCCACAGGACTTTTGGGAAAACACATTTTTTTCAGACGTCTTACTGGTCAAAGCTACACTCGCATTTTGGAATATGTTATGTTACCTTCCTTTTCCATTTTATATCCCGAGAACTTCACTTTCCAACAGGAAAATATTTTTATTTCCTCTTTCCTTTTTCCATATTTCAATTAAATTTATATTTCAGGATAATTCCTCTATTCACAAATCACGAGTTGTTACTGAATGGCTGAATACAAAGCATATTAACACTCTGCTTTGGCCCTCTAAGTCGCCGGATTTAAATCCGATAGAAAATGTATGGGCACTAATGGAAAAAGACATGTATATCAGAAATTTCCGACCAGTGAACGTAGAAGAACTGTGGTTGACGATTGAAAATGCCTGGGAAAATATTGGCGAGGATTACACCAGGACACTAATATTGTCTATGAGAAATAGGCCTCAAAAAGTTATAAACGCGAATGGTGCTTGGACCAAATATTAATTCATAGTAATTTTCTTAAGTTCTCAGTTAGTTTATTAATTCAATGGATTTTTTTTACAAGAGGCGTCCTTACCATATAGATTTTCCTTAATAAATACTGTATATAAAATGCTGTCACCCTATAACTGACAGATACTTCAACCTAAAATAATTTTGAATGTGATCTGTTTACAAAAGCGTGCTTCACAATGGGAAAATTTCCAAAATTTCTCATAAGAGTCGTTTACTTTCAATTGAACGGCACTGTACATCCTTGTGTACACACAAAAATTAATTAATGACAAAATCAGTATAAAAACTTTTTTAAAAAAGTGAAAAATAAACAAACCAGATAGAGTAAGATTTAAATTAGTAGTTAGTATTTTTATGTGTATAGTGTAGTTAGTAGATAGTAGTGGGTAAGAAATTGGGAAAAAAGTATATCACTTGCCTCTTAATCAAAATAAAGTAGGAATTAATTCACTATCAGCCAGCTAACCATTCAGCCCTTAAAATATGATAGACAATAGATTTTAACGTTTTATCCTATTCTGTCGTGTCTTTTTCTTACGTAATGTTTTTATATTCGCAAAAATGTAGTATTTTAACAACTAGCAAGAAGTCAGTTACTGCATAAAGGGCTTAAAACGTGTTTCGGGTCCTTTAGCAAAACTCGATCTATATGTCAAGGGAGGGCGTTGAAAGAGACTATCGAACATTCCAAAGGCATTCCTCTCGATCCACATAAATGCACTCCGGTCTTTATGTGCCTGAAATGAGATATCAACAGACGATTACGCTGTGTAGATATCACTTTATCGTTCTCAATAATTGTGATTTAAAGATCGTTTATCGGCTTTCTACGGCTCTATGCCCACTTCAATATTATATATCTAGCACGGAGAATATCGCAAATTTTTTGATAAGCCATATTAAAGAACATATAATTATTGTCATTGACAGCCGGAGAAAATATATCCTGCGCTGAAATAATAGTATGCCGCCCCCTCTCCCTCCCAAGTCTCTCTGACTTCTGGGCTAATCATTGCGGTTAGAATGAGGGGTAGAGATATTATTTGAATCTGAATTATCTGAATTTCGTGGATTCAGTAATTAAAGCACCCGGTAACTTAAACTACTTTATTATGCTAATAAACAGTGACTAAACGTAAGTACTGATTGACATATACAACTAAACACTATTTATAACACTCGAAGTAGTTTCCAGAAACACCAAAACATTTTTACTTCGCTCGACGTGCGCTTTGCCAACCAATGGCATCATCCGGAGACGATTAAAACTAATCTTAAACTACAAAATCTACCATATTTATACTATTTTCATAGTGACGTCACTAATGATATCGCCATGAAATTTAGCGTGACTAATCACGCTTCAATGATCAGTTCATCAAATATCATTATTTCTAACTTACACCGGTGAATGTCGACATTCAACATGCACTCATGGTGTATGCTGAAAAGAAAAATGTTGTTTACTAAAAGAAAACAAAAATAAAACTAGGTAATAAACTGGCGAGCAATGAAATCGGCCCAACTCACACTTTTCACTGTAAAGTCATTTTTTGCAATGACTATGTATCGAATTGATAAGTACAATATATGGTTGAAAAGGTTATTCGTTAATCTTTAAATCTCGCCAACTTAAAGAGATTCTCCTGTATTTATCAACTTATGGATTTGAATGAAAACATCCAACAAATCATAATTTTCTAATGAATTTGATAATGAAAAGAAATGGGATTTTTAGAGAAATTAAACAATGAAATTCAAAAAAATTATTTATTTCAATAACGCATATTGGCTCCTCGTGCTGCAGTTACGACTTTCATTCGACTATTCATTGATTCAATTAAATGAACAATAGAATCTTGCGGAATATTGTCCCACTCCTCTTGTACCACTACCTTCAACTCTGGGATGGTCCTAGCAGCAGGAATCCTGGCTTTAACCCTTCTTTTGAGCTGATCCCATAAATGCTCTGTGGGATTTAAGTCAGGGTGCATGCTGGCCACATCGTAAATGGAATTCCTGCTTCTGCCTGGTACTCTTGCCGTGTGTGGTCTCGCATAAACAGGAAGATTTCACCAATAAACCCTGCATAAGGTACGACATATTTTGTCAGAATCTCCTCCATATACCGTTGGCCAGTCAGACCTCTATTACGACCGGCGCGGCGTCCTGCCTTTCAATGAAGACAAGTTTTGTTTTACCCAGACCATACATGCCCCAGACCATACATGAACCACCGCCGTAGCTGGCTCGTTCTTTAAAGCAGCACTGCGTATACCGCTCTCCAGTTCGTCGGTACACTCGACCTCTACCATCAGTACCAGAAAGACAGATTCGGGACTCATCAATTCGATGTTTATAACCCTAATAAAAATTGATGTTCAACTAAAAATACGAGGTGGGCCGATTTCATTGCTCGCCAGTATATTTATTTATTAAAACGACATGGGAAAAGTTTTCCAATAAACTTAAGGAAATTGTTTAACTTAAAACAAACAGTAGAACATTGTAAATCACGAAACACAACTAAAATATTGTCAATATAATAAACATACACATAAAATTTATACCAAGAAAATTTATGACATTCTTATTATAGTTTAAGTTGCTGCAACTTAAACTACCATGACACTTCGAATTGTGCAAAAGGCCTTTGCTATTATAGCTGCATTTAGCCGTCGAACACTCCCTTTACAATTGCATCGTGTATAGCATTGCCCTCCACTTTTTGAAATAGCACAAGCTGGTTCTCTTAGCGACATTTCTTGAATCGAAACCTCATCCATGGAAAGTAACTTTTCTTTACAAATTACGGAACTGATTACGGGTGAAAAGCTGTTTCAAGGTATCATTTTTGTTTCCTAATTTATAAAAGCCTGAATCCTCTATTCCAACAACAACCGCTAATACATTTCAAGGGTCTGTACGAC
The DNA here is from genome assembly GCA_964058915.1 of Tetropium fuscum. Lineage (NCBI taxonomy): Eukaryota > Metazoa > Arthropoda > Insecta > Coleoptera > Cerambycidae > Tetropium > Tetropium fuscum. The sequence goes on along the minus strand of CAXKVY010005454.1, from coordinate 21,177 downwards.
CACGGTCGACATCAGGAACTTGAATTCTTACGGTATCACCAATTTGGGCCGGAGGAAACTTTTTTTGGCGTTCATAACATTTTTGTTGCTTGAAGCAGAAGATTCTCGTTTGCGGCTACTCTCTTTGAAGAAATTAGCTTTTGTTGTTCAGCCAGTACTTGAGACGAAGACTTGCTAGGTTGCGGATCAGTCAATGCTTGAGATGAAGACGTGCTAGGTTCCAGCTTAACTCCAATGGTATTTTGGTTATCCGCGTCGCTTCCATCTGAAATATGGTCATCAATATGGTCACTACCCAAATTTTCTTCAAAAGTGTTAACATAGGCTACTAACATACATCCTTTCCGCACATTTTCCATTACGGATTTATTTTATTACATAATTTCATTTACTTTTTATTGCATTTATTTAAAAGTTTGTGAATGCCAAATTATTTAACCTAGCAATAGACGCAGCTGGATCAATACATACTACAATAAAATAGGGTACAAAAAAATGTGCATTTTTATTGTCAACTGTGTCCCTAACTAGTTACATTGTAGCAGTATTTTTATACCTATATGAAAAAAACTAACTATACCGCAATAATAATTATAATTATGTTAAAAGATATGCAAAAGTAACTAGTCCTAAGTAACGAGTCCTAATCCTGAAAGTAACTAATCGTTACCAGTACTCAAAAGTAACTAAAGTTCCCATTACTAAAGACTGACGAAGCCAAAGCCAACAAACAGGATGCAGGAACCGCCCAAAAGGAAGTTACGACCTGTCGTTTCCTACATTCACCGGAGCCCATCTGTGTTTGTTGACATACACCGGTGAAAGTTCGATGTATAATAAAATTAATAAACGTTCGGTCTTTCACCAAGGCATTTGGTATTTGTCGACATTAAATGTTGACATTCACTAATTTCGGACACCAAGATAGCTAAAAATGAGTATATTCGCAGTATTTTTGCATATAATTTCTGTGATGTTCTCTAATGCATCCAACAACCCTATTGGTTATGTGTCTAACTAATCTTATGTTACTAATATATATTTTATGATTGTTCTCAATAGCACGTTGAGCAACATTAGACTTGTCTGTTCTGCCATATTTTAGATGAACATATGTTCTTTAAATCTAGTTTTAATTGATCATCTCATTTGCCCACCATATTTTTGATTAGATGCATTACAACAATTTTATACTTTTTGTTGTCCAAAAGTTGTTATAATTTATTACCCGATGAATGTATAACTGTTACACCCATATTTCTGCAGACCTTACTCAAACCCTGGACGTTTTCCTGGTACACTCGGTATTTATTATATATACATTATTCTTCTCCCCGTTTATCAACAGGAATTATATTGGTTTCTTTCCAGCGACCTATTAGGGAGTAATTCTCCTTGACAGAGTTATTGAATATAATTGAATACATATCAATCGCCATTTTACGAGACTGGACGGACATAATCAGAACAGCCCTATCTGTATCATGTATACTGATGAAAAACGAGCGTTCGTTCTAGTAGATATAATGCTTGAGATAAACTCAGTATCTCAGCTTTTTGTAAGTACGAGTAAATTGCCCACGCACCATAACCCTCTGCCATATCAATATCGATCAGTAAATTTGCTGCTGATTTTTTTCTGCGAAATACCGCCTAATTCAAACAGGAGCACTAAATGTTGCCCACCGTCGCGACGGCCTACGCACATACGAAAATTCTACTTCAGCGTCATATTGCTTGTACTATATGGAATCCCACGCGGTGCTGTGCGACATTCCCGAAGCAATAAATGCTTGACTAAAAGATTCAGGTTTGGTAAATAAATTGCTTTCGTTTAGTCTGCGTGGGAATGGATCTGTTCTTACGTTACAACCATTGACTTTGTATAGAGGCACATGGCACATGCTTTTTTGTAATAACCAAGAATCGGAATGACTTCGTGGGGCTGGATCCATAATATATTATCTGAAATGTACAACGGCTATTTTATAAACTACAATACATTATTATAATTATATAACTACAATACACTAGTAGTAAAACTAAGATATATAGCAACTAGATGTGATATATTATTAAGTTTTTAATTATACAGATCTATTATACTGTATGATTAGCTTTACTTGGGGTGACGGCTACGCAGATTTCTAGTATTGGAGATACTATTTAAGGCGACGCGGTGCCCAGATGAGGCTTGTCTATAAGCAGAATTGTTGTATAATTTAACGACAATGCATACCTAAAAAGAAACGAAATTTTACGAGGTATATTAAAGGACATGCAAGTAAAATATATATTAATTTAACCTAATGAGGTGGAAATTATTTCTACTTCATTACAACTTTATGGTCAGATATCAAAATTTTACTTATATCATTTAATATCATTTTCTCCAACTTCGGGAGTACCACAAGATTCCAATCTGGGCCCCATATTGTTTTTATTTTTCATTAATGATCTTCTGAAGTCATTACTTGTGAGCATTTGTTATTTGTCGATGATTTTAAACTCTACTCTGAAATCAGATATTCTATAGATTCCATCCATTTTCAAGAATACATTAATGGAATGTGTTCATGGTGTGAGATAACTGGGCTAATTATGGATAAAGCTTCATAACACGCTCTACTTCCAGAAAAAATATCTACCACTTCTTGTGGTTGAAATTCCACGTGTGGTTGTCACAGAGCAGGTTAAATATTCTGTCTTATACCACAACTGTGGCGGAGAAACGTGCGAGAACGTCGCTCGTCGTCGTAATTCGAGAGCTGGTCGATGAATATGATATCGATGGTGACGGATACGTCAGAATGAGACCACCGACCATCCTGAGCCTCGGAACGAAGAAATCGATGTTTACGAGGAAGAATCGGAGAACCCAGATTTGGTAGGACCATCGGCAGAACCATTAAAATCAATAATATACGTGACAATTTTTTTATCAGATTATATTCGATGTACTTTCTAACTTTGCCCAACCCTGACACAATTTTTTCAATGTGCAGTATATGGCTATGGGGAGAGTGAAACAGTTGCATTTGGTGTTTTTACTTGCCGTTCCTGTCATTGGATTGAGAGTAATGAAGTAATTCATGTGAGAACGCGATAAGGTTTGGAAACGGATCGATAGTCACGGCTTCGCTAATCTCATAATGTGTGTGCCTTAGTCTGCTGCTACAGTCTCCATCTCAAACAATCACCCCCGCAAATTGATGTCTAATCCCCGGTTTATCTGTACGACCTATGTGTTCTACTCGAGTTTATCACAACACTCGCAACAGGCACTAAAAAATGCCTCATAAGCGATTCGTTCTGTTCTAAAGCTATTAAAGACTAAGCTATGCGGTTAAGCGCATAGTTTAATGTTATAATGAATTATAATACGAGTTAAGTATAATGAAGATGACGCTGTGACTTTAATGGCGATGGATTCTGTTAGAAGTTTTCCCAAAACATTGTTAAGAAAGAGAGCTTCTAAAATTGGAAACGTAAGTAAGTCTCTAATACAAAAAATATACACGAACAATTAAGTTCGTCCATTTAAACCTAAATTTAATCATGCTCTCAAAGAAAACGATGATATGAGGCGTTTTGATTTCTGATTGTGGATGGGAGAAAATATTCTCAGAGAAAGACGTTTTGTTGAAAACATAATTTTTCGGATGAGGCAACTTTTAACACAAACGGAACAGTTAGTTTGCAAAACAAAACCAAAGTTTTCTTGAGTTTCAAATTTTACCACTATGGTCTTTTACACCAGCTATAACGGGCGCATAACCGAATCAATTTACTGGTTCTAGCAATGATTGTAGTCGACACCACACTAAAACCCAATAAAAGCTCATATAATATATCGAGTTAGGCCCCTCACGATATCTCCCCCAGAGTTACCGGCTTTCCACCCGATCGGGGGATGATTTTCATTGAGGGGGAGATTTTATGACTTCTTGTTGTCGCATTTATACTCGTTATAGATAATAAAATATCGCTCTGATGACAAATTTCCGCATAATATCTAACTGCCTTAGGCTAATTTTATGGGCGGTAAATATTTTGTAGGCAGCAGACATCTTTTATGCATAAGTATTGTTAGAACCGAAAATCGTTGCCATTAATTTTATAGTATCTATTATAAGATTTAATTTAAGGAATACTTCGTTTAATCTAGACTGTTTTATTCCTTTCGATTTTAAGTGGACTGTATAGGTGCAATTTTGATTTTGATATGAACGCTGCGAAATATAAGTAAAATTAACATGGTTTACACAAGCAAAAAATTACAATTTTCGTATATTCACATCACAATATATATATATATATATATATATATATATATATATATATATATATATATATATATATATATATATATATATATATATATATATATATATATATATATATATATATATATATGTGTGTGTTTTTATGATATTTTGAGATAATTGAACCCCATTGAATTGATCTAGGCCCAAGTAAAAGGGGAGGTGGCTAGAGTGAATCGAATGACGTAGAAAGTCATCTTCGAGGAGCAATGGAAAAAGACACAGCAGAAAATTGGCAGCAGAAGTGTATTAATCACGTGATGAAAGAGGAACAGATAATGTGGGATGTGGATTTGGTTGATCAAACCATAGAACTCATTGTGATTAATATTGGAAATGGTGATAGCGACACTGAAGATGAAGTGGAAAGTGACTGAAAATAGTGATGTTAGTGATTATAATATTATTAAATAGTGATATAGAAAATAGTGAAATTAATTACTAAGTATTAAGGTGTAAGGTATTAGGGTGTTTTTATTCCCTGTTGAGAATGTTTTGCTTTATTTTGGAATATAGGAATATTTATTTTGTTGTTTTTATTTTGTGTATGCATATGAAAACCTACTAATTTCAACCCCCTAAAAAAATGCCTACGCCCATGGCAAGCACGTCGGTCATTCAACTTTTTAAACTTCTTAGATGACTTGTACCTTATTAATTATTTTCATAATAGTGAACGTGACATCTGAATTTTGCCCAACAGAAAGAAATCTTTTCGCAAAACATATAAATATAATATAAACTCATAATATAGTGCAGGAAAATTTAAAAACAAGAAAAAACGGAGGTCGTAACAGGTCGTTGATATTACAATGAAATACCACATTTATCTGCTAGTTTCAGCTGCATCAAGTTAAAAATATCTAAATTTAATTTTTGTTTTTCTCTGTTTAGGATCTTGCCTAAAACCCCCCGAGCCATACTACGGCCGCGAAATAGGACGACTTGCAGTATATGCTCATGGAATCAACGGTACTGCATATGCTGTAGATGAAGGCACGATATACATCAAAGGGTTCTCGTATGATGGGACGGGCCCTGATGCCTTCTTCTGGGTAGGGAAATCTCCTAGGCCAAGTCCCGACGGAATCATCGTACCATATCCTGAGGATTATGTCGGACGGTACGTAATTACAAGACAAAAACATAAGCATGATAAAATAGCTACGGGTTGAGATATTGATTGAGCGTTTTTCAAATCACTGACATACATAAATATAACTAACTTTTTATCTTGCCGAGATACCGATTCTTAATCGGTTCAGACCATAAATGACCAAAATGTCCGCCATATTGGAGCCGCCATCTTGAATATTTATTTTGTCAAAAATTTCGTGGTCAACTTTGAAATCCAGATCTGTCATGACGTAACATAAGTCTCCATGGCCTCCATGGAATGGCCCAGTTTGTTGGTTTTCATTAAATTAAAGCAAGTTAAATTGTCTACTAAAAAGTTCCTATTGGGGTTTTTGCCGTTTCATGTTTTTTTTTCAACATGGTCACACTGTTTGAAGAAGTTTATTGATCGTGAACATCATGGAGACTGGAATAGACATGTAACCTGCATTCTACATCTTTATGTGCAAGACATGTTGGCAGTACAATCAAAGTATCATGGTGCTTTCAAGGACTTTGCAGGAAAGGGGTACTTCGAGTTAGCTAAAATAAGGCAAAAAAAATTAAGCAAGAATTTTGTTTTCTTAATTTCCGAGATTTGAGCCATCATATCTCGAGATGACGAAAAAATTAATGGAATCAATCTCTTGTTACATATTTTACCATCTTCAATTTTGTATAGAATGACCTTAACGCTAGGACGAATAGTTTCACAACAATCAGAGTAGTTTCCACAAATACCAAAACACTTTCACTTCGCTTGACGCGCGTTTCGCCAACCAAGTTGGCATCATCCGAAGACGATTAAAACTAATCTTAAAACTACAAAATCTACCATATTTATACTATTTTCATGGTGACGTCACTAATGATATCACCGTGCAATTTACGGGTGACTAATCACGCTTCAATGATCGGTTGCTAAGCAACGCGTAAAGCGGGCTATACGGTATAGGTCCCTTGTCGCTATTCATACTACTTTTACATTTTACAATTTCTATGCTCTCAAATGCATCCAACTGTCTATTATTGGTCACATTTCTAACTAATCTTAAATTACTAATATCTATTCTATGATTGTGATTGTTGTCAAAAGCATGTTGTGCAACACTAGACTTATCTGTTCTTCCATATTTTAGATGAGCCATATGCTCTTTAAATCTGGCGTTAATTGATCGTCTCGTTTGTTCAACATATTTTCGATCACAATCATTACAACTAATTATTTACGTAATTAGTTCAGACCTATCATTTGGAACAATTTTATCCTTTGGATTGTCTAAAAGTTGTTGTAATTTATTACTCGACGAATGAATCGCTGTTATACCCACGTTTTTGAAGACCTTACTCAAACCACGAGTAAACCGGGGCTCGTACGGGATGGATACATATTTTGGAGTCTCTATATCCTTTTGAAAGGTGGTAGAATTACGAAGTGTGTCCTTAAATTTACGCTTCCTAATTAGTTTTTCAACTATATCTCTAGGATAACCATTACTCACAGCTATATCTTTAATTAATACTTTTTCTTTTTCAAACCTCTCATTGCTGAGAGGGAAATTTAGTAAACGGTGGACAAGAAAATTAAAACTTGCCATTTTATGGTGATAGCAGTGGTGGATCAAATTCTAACCAATTGTCACTATTTTTAATTAATAATACATCTAAAAATGGAAGTTTTCCATTATTTCCTAGTTCATATGTAAACTTTACAGAAGTGAAACGACTATTTAATTTGGAAATGAAGTTTCCTACATCCGCAATCTTAGTGTCAAACATGGCAAAAATGTCATCCACATACCTCAGCCAAATCCTAAGAAAATACTCGAATTCTTCTTTTGCTTCAGTTTCAAATCGACTCATGAAGACATTAGCAATGAAAGGCGATAAACAGTTACCCATTGCGGTTCCTTCATGTTGTTCATAGAACTTGTCATTGAAACGGAAGCAATTTTGTTTCATACAAAGTTTTGTAAGGTTTATATATATTCATCTATTACTTCTTTTCTATAGTTGTTTAATTCGAGTAAATCCTCAAGATATCCTCAAATCCTAAACCCTAAATCCTCAATCCTCAATCCTCAATCCTCAATCCTCAATCCTCTATCCTCAATCCAAATCAAAATCCTAAATCCGAATAGTTTCCAAGATATAAGCGAAAAAACGCCCCTGCGCACGTACGTCTCTACGTATTCTCCTGCTCACTTCCTAGGAATGGGGAATTTTAGTATGTTTACCTTCTAACTGGTCTAAACAAAGTCCCAAAGTCAAAAATTGCGTTCATTCCATATCCCTCTATATCACCCTATTTAGCATTTATTGACTGGGCTATATGGATTTTAAAAAACATGCCCGCAGCTGATTATAGATGTTATTACTCTCTTTCATTTCCAAATAGACTATAAAGGGCTGTGCGCTTTTCTAATAATAAGTCCTATAATAAAACCATAATAGTTATTCACTCATTTGTGATACACTAAACGCTTTGAAATGGAAGTTTCTGAAGACCCGTCTCTAAAATATTAACGAATACTAAGGAAGTCGATATTTTCAGCTTGGCGTTTTTTAAATATTATGCCAGCCGATTCGAGAATGCAAAGGACTCCACAAAGAACGCACCCGTTCAGCCACCAGCCTTTATGAAACATGGCACACTCAGTTAGTAGTTAATAAAGATGTTGAGCTGACTTCATCACAATTACGATCATCCCCATTCGCCGCTCTCCCTCGGTTTGCGTTTCTCTCTCCGACCGTCTGACTCCGGGCACTATTCCGCATGATCCCTTGCCATATTCCCAAGTTGCTATGTCATCAGTTGCGGGTTGATTGTATGGGATGTTTCAAACTTTCAATATCATTTATTACAGAGAGAATTTAATCTGCTCTAACGACATCCTCCCCCTATAGTCTGTCTTTTATACTACGTATGAAAAAGATCAAATAAACGACTACCTACCTCTTTGGGCAGAATGAAATGCAGTCGATGAGCTTTAATAAAATATTCGATACTTAGTAGGTACATACTTATTTATTATACGGAGATACAATGCATACATTATAGAAAAAAAGTCACAGACTTAGGCGTATTGAAAATACCAGACGCCAACTTTTTGTTTACTGCAGTACATTACTTGATTGTTAGTTCTTATGTGTCAAAATAACATATTTTATCAGTAGAAATATCTGGTAATATCTGGTGACGGCTGGTAGAAGTTTAGGATGATCATATGCTGAAAATGAAGCATGTATTATGCTTAATTGAAATAGTCGCTAGGAGAAAATTTCAGGCAAAACTTGCGACATTGATGGATGCGATTGCGATATTGATGATTACATGACTCGGTTTCGTAAAAAAATTTTAATATGGGTTGTGGTTGGCACCGATTGCGAAACGTACATTAGGAAAACAGATAAGGGTCAGTCATTTCGTCATTGATATTGTACGATATGTATTGTAAAAATTATGATAAAAGATTAAATTTTTTTTCAATTAAACCAAAACCAATTAAAGGAAATTATTTAATGTGGATATAATTAAAATTATATACGTCTTAGCACTTGCAAAGCAATCATCAGAATGCCTAATCATATATTTTATGCTATGTATTTAATTTAAGCACTTGTTAAGTATTAATGGCACCAGTTACACAGGTATAAGCCAAACATGGTTATTTATTGGATCTGGTGCAATCCTTTGAGTTCCACCACTCGTGATCTCCATCGATATCAGTTATTATAAACACATTTATTAAACATATATGAGGATTTTTTTATTTTATCCGCTAAGTCAATAATACTACCTATTTTTCTTTTGTTGCAATTGATGGTAGTTAAAAACGTGTTGCCATATAATGCCATATAATGCCATATAATAATTTTATAAATGCCGTATGTTTATAAACGTTCAATATTTTGCACGCAAATATTTTCCCAATATTTGTGGATCCGCTTTCGAGATCTCCAGAGTAGGCAAGCCATTTTTGAGGGAAAGTTTTACCTGCAAGTTCTCTCATAGCACATGTATTTTATTTGGGCATAACAATAAATTTAATGCATAACTTCGTAAGATAGTTAACCTCAAATGTCTCCATCAAGGTCTTCGAAATCAAAAATACGTTTTAATTAAAAACATATTTTATTTCAATTGTTACTATGAAGTACAATAATATGTACCGGGTAAGTCTCTTAAGATTGACACCCCCCTTATCTCACTTATCCTTTGCCGATTTAACTTATTCAAAAAAGGAGTGGACGCGGTTTTTGATGAATTTTTATAATCTGAGCACGGATATTAAAAATCTCGTAAGATATACAGGGTGGAAAATAAAACATGATTTTTTTAAATGGAACACCTTGTATATTTTTATACCAAAATAATGTCCTTAATTTTCTGAATAAAAAAATATCAAATTGTTATATAATCACTTCACCTGTTCGTGAGATATTACTAAAAACTTATCACATTACGGGTGTCAATAATTATAAAACAAAAAACATATCAAGATACCTCTGGAAACAATGCCATTTTTGAGATAACAAATAAATAATATATAGGTGACAATAACAGTAAGTTTATTTACACGTAACGTAATTAAATATTTTCCACGTAACCACCACCATTCTGAATACCTACACCTTTGGCATCGCTTTATAAAATTGCTTCTCATCCTTTGAAATATATCACCATTTTGGTTTAATTCCTCAATTTTTACACGTATGCATTCTTTTAACTCATTCATATTATTAAATACCCCAGTTTCGTATATATCTTGTTTTATCGTACCCCAGAGAAAAAAATCCATAGGTGTTAAGTCCGGACTTTTAGCGGGCCAATGTATAACACCGTGCCTTCCTATCCAAATAGGATATTTCTGTTTAGGTATTCGGTGACGTTCCTTGCAGAGTGTGGTGGTGCTCCATCCTGCTGGCAAATAACAGATCTGTTGTCCACTAAATTAATATTATCTAAATAATTTTCAACTGGATGTTGAAGAATATCCACATAACGTTGTGCATTTAAGGGCCCATTTATAAATACAGGACCTACAATAGTATTCTTGTGGATGCCACACCACACGTTTACAGTTTGGTATCCTTGTTTTTTTATTTTTTTTACAATATGTGGATTTTCCGCTGCCCAGTAATGTGCATTTTTTCTGTTAAAAATTCCCGCAGTAAAAAAACTGCTTTCGTCAGTCCAAAAGACATGACTTAGAAACTCATCATCTTCCTCTATTCTATCAAGTATGTCTCTGCAGAAGGTTAACCTGTCTTGAAGGTTGTTGTCGTCTAAATATTGAACGGGCAAAATACTATATGGTTTAAAATTATGGCGATGTAATATTTTTATCACACTTCTTTGTGATATATCCAATTCTATTGCTGCGGCATAGGATGATTTGGATGGATTTTCAGCAAAATATAATAACGCGTTGAGTTCTGTGTCTTCTCCTGTTTCTGTTCTTCGCCTTTACCTTTTCTTGTCTCTCAGAGATTCGGTAGGAATACCGAATCTTTGCATAAATGTTTTTAAAACTATTTTTGGAAGGAGGTAGCCTTCCTCGAAATAACCTAACATACTCCCTCCGAGCAAGAGACTTATTCTTGTTGCACTGAATATAAATTTCAAGTAACTCTTTTCGCTCTTCCAATGAATATACCATTTTCAAAATAACTTGCTTCTTTACGAACCTACGTATTTTTTACGCTAATATCTAAGAGACTGAACTACTATCTCACAAAAAACTGGATGACATCTGTCAACAAATAAACAATGCAAATATGCATTGTTTCCAGAGTTATCTTGATGTTCTTATTTTATAATTGATACCCGTAATGTGATAAGTTTTTAGTAATATCTCACGAACAGGTGGAGTGATTATATAACAATTACACATTTTTGGATTCAGAAAATTAAGGACATTATTTTGGTCTAAAAATATACGGGGTGTTCCATTTAAAAAAATCATGTTTTATTTTCCACCCTGTATATTTTACGAGATTTTTAATATCTGTTCTCAGATTATAAAAATTCGTCAAAAACCGTGTCTACTCCTTTTTTAAATGAGTTAAATCGGTAAAGGATAAGTGAGATAAGGGGGGTGTCAATCTTAAGAGACTTACCCGGTACATAAAAGCAGTGGATGCATAGATATAAAAATATTATACTTTTAACATACACAATGTAGGTACCTATATTAAGAACACAATATCATAGTCGACTAATGAAGGGGAGAATAAAAGCGTTGAAAGGACAGTTAGATCCAAACATTTTTTATGGTAACATCTTAGTTATACCCTGAAAATCATTCAGCCAAGTTAAGTGCCGCCCATGCCTTTTTTTAACCACCCTTTTTGGCCAGCACGGGTAGCATTTTATATTTTTATTTCTAATTCATAAGAAAATAAATATTTTGGCCCAAAAATGGGTTTCTGTAAGTTTTTTGGGGTGCTGATAATGAATCTAAGGTGATTTTTTTGAAAAATTTAAGTGAAAAGCGAAAAAAAACGGAAAAGAGTCGACCCTTCGCGATTTAAAGATATTAGTCCAAGTTTTATCTGCTTTTTAATATGCCGATTGCGAATTTTAACATAAATAAGTGAAAATCTTGAAAGAGCCCGGGGAAATTGTGGAACATTCTTGGAAAATGCGGATAATTGTCATTACAATACAAGACCGTGTATTCAAAACGATATAAAATTTTTCATCTTTGTGAATATCTAATTCGTCATCAGTGACCAAAAAAAACTCGAAAACTATATATTACACGGTTTTGTAATGACAATTATTAACATTTTCCAAGAATGTTCCACAATTTTCCAAGGCTTTTTCAAGATTTTCACTTATTTGTGTTAGAATTCGTAATAGGCGTATTGTGGAAAACGTGAAAATAATATCAGTTTTCTTACATATCGAAAAAACAACCGTTTCAGAAATACAAGGTGTGAGTAATCGAAATTTTGTTATTTTTTATCTCCTAAGTGAAATAGTTTATGGAAATTTGGCGGTACATTTTCCTTAATAAGTATCGTGTTTATTATTAATCTTGATTTTCCAGCTTCAAGCAGTGACGTAACCTCGGACGTAATCATGGGTATTGTTAAAGAGGTACGCCAATGATCTTATCGTGCTTTTCGTTATGCTTCTTATCGCACAATTTGAGATTATTCCAATTTGGTCAAGAAATTTATCCTTAATTTTTCTCGAATTTGACTCCTATTCCTACGAATATTTCTTATCAAGATCCGTTCATCAAACCTATTTCACCAAACCTCTTTTTAGGGTTCCGTACCCAAAGGGTAAAACGGGACCCTATTACTAAGACTCCGCTGTCCGTCTGTCACCAGGCTGTATCTCATGAACCGTGATAGTTAGACAGTTGAAATTTTCGCAGATGCTGTATTTCTGTTGTCGCTATAACAACAAATACTAGAATACAATAAATATTTAAGGGTGCTCCCATACAACAAATGGACTTGGACCTGAAACTGTATGCTAATAAATGCCGGAGTCGCCGGTCGGACGAAATTAATTATTATCTTAAGTAGACAGGCATTAGATATCTAAGTAGGTAGGTCGCTAGGTACGGTAGGTACGGTAGGTACGATAGGTACGGTAGGTCAAGTACTTAATCTAAGTCACTACCCATAAGTGGGTCTCCCATACAACAGACATGAGGCCCTTCGTGCGCGAGTCCCATAGTTGTGAACCATACTTTGGCAAACGCCGTATATCCTAGCAACAGTTAATTGCGTAAAACCCTCATGTAACAGGCGAATACAATTCCTCCTTTCTTTTATTGTCAATTGTGACATTATACACTTGTTTATATGAAAATTGTAAATGTTTATAAATATTTTTCAATCCAAACTATCAACATGAACAGTATAAACATATTATTTATAAACATAATATTTAATATCTAAATAGTAATATTTTATTAATATCTAAATATTAATATTTAATATCTGCTGCTGCATTACCAAATGTCAAAGAAATTTTTTTGTTTTCAGTGGTGACTTGCTTGTTACAATACTTAGCCCACCAGTTCATTAGGTACTACCGCAGGTTTCTTAAATATTTTATATAAGGATTTACCGTGTAATTACAACGAAATTGTAATTATGATAATACTCATCCGATCAAGAAAAATAAAAAACCGTCTCGAGATATTTGTCTAAGGTTTCCCTTCACAGATTTAAAAATTAGCGTTCATTTTAATTATAAAGGGTTGCTTATGCACACAGCTTATTTAAATTTACAGACTTTTGTGACATCCCAGACACCCTATATACTGGGTAGGGCTGGAACCTTTGATATAATGATAACACTCGGAGTAGTTTCCACAAACACCAAAACACTTTCACTTCGCTCGACGCGCGATTCGCTAACCAAGTTGGCATCATCCGGAGACGATTAAAACTAATCTTAAACTAAAAATCTACCTTATTTATACTATTTATGAAGAAATCATTAGTTACGCTTCAATGATCAGTTGCTAAGCAACGCGTAAAGCGGGCTATGGTAAATGTATAGTAAATATGTAGTACCCTGTATAGTAAGTGACAATTCTAGCTACTGAGACAGTTACAGGCTGCAAGCTTACTTGAAATAAGAAGAAAATCCATTAGTTACTTTGTTTTTAAACAGTAAGAGATTGACTTTCAATGAAAATTCCTAATTTACATATATTCGAGAACAAGCGAAATTTCAAAAAACTGACAAATTTTATCCCGACATTGGTTTTCCTAAATTCCCGGTAATAATGGAATTTTGTAGGCGTTTAGTTTACACCCCGAATATTCATTTTTTGAGCACGATAGAAACATGATATTTAGACCATTTATAACCACCGAAATTTCCAAAAACGTCCTGAAAACCATATTTTGATATTCCATATTATTCAGAAGATACATGCATGCAAAATTACATTAAAATTTTGAATCAGTAATTCGTTTCTTTCTCAATGCAGCAAATTGTGACCTCCACGTATTCCCAGACCTTGCTGACGGGCCTGGAATAATAGCATGTCGCATGTCACGAACGTTTTTTTAAAAGATGACTCCTATATACAAGCGCCCAGGAGTATTTTCAATGCTAAAAATAAATAAAACAAAGCCTAACAGCAAATTTAAAAGTCTATTTATAGGACGAATTGTGCGTTAAGCATGTCCGGTAGTTTTCTGCAAATTGTACAAGGAAAAGCCACCCTAATCGTCAGTGTATACGTTGGCATAGTTACCATATAATCGGCTTATATCGTTTGAAATGATAACCGTAAGCCGTTTAATGAGACGAGGAAGGTCTTATGCAGTAAAAAGGGGATTAAAAAAGAGAGGTTCGTCGCTGCAATTATTCCAACTATCTCTGTCGACGCGAAAGGAGGAGAGAAAATACTCCGGGCCGTTAAATACCTGCCTCGAAATGCTCTTAAGAACTTCACGGTATTCTATTTCGTAACTTATAATTTCTTTAATATTCGTAATGCCAAGAGGAAACTAGGTTAATCCATTCTATTCGATGTAACACAAGCAGATGTTCCACTGGCAGCTAACCACATTACAACATACACATCACTAATAAGGGTAAAGTGATTATGCATATTAAATAACGTTAGCCTTTAACAAAGAAATATTGAGTTAGTGATAGTTATTCATGTACCTACTAAGTCATTCGATAAAGACAATTTACTGACGTGATGCAAAAATGGAGATATAACTTATCACATTTTATTATCACAAGGTAAACAGAAAAATAACACCAAATACAAAACAAATCACTTATTTTTTGTTATATACACTCATCGACACAAAAAACCTCATCTTTTCTGAACATTTTGTTTCTTATTTCATGGCATTATCTCAGTTTTTATTTGATATACACTGTTTTAAAACGAACGTCTCGGACAAGGGCTTTAAATGCAGACATAATGCAGTCATTATTTAATAAATTGTTTTGAAATACGACATTTATGAGTTTGTCAACGCTTGTCAAATAAAAAAAATGCCAAATCAAATCAGATAAACATCAAAACATAAGTTTAATCTGAAAACTAACAAAAACAAATTTTTATGGGCTAATATCTAGTGTGGCCACTTCGCTTCACAATAACTTAATTCAGTCTATGTGGCACCGAATCAAAAAGATGTGTTATAATTTTTTGTAGAATGGCATCAAATTCTTCCTGAAGTGCAAATCGCAGATTCTGAAGACTGTCGGGTGAAGCAGGTCGACGACGAATGCGTTTGTGAAGTTGGTCCCACAGATGTTCAATTGGATTGAAGTCTGCGCTGCAAGCTGGCCAAACCATTCGTTCAATACCCACTTCGTCCAAATATTCGTAGACTACTAGTGCCACGTGTGGACGCGCATTATCTTACATTAGTACGAAGCCGTCTCCAACTGTGTTTTGAAGAATATGCTCGATATATCGATACGCATTTATGGCGCCGTTTTCAACAAAGATTAAAATTCCCGCCCATCCATCACAGAACCTCCATGAAAACTTATACGCGTTCGGAAATTGTACACTCCACAAATCTTTCATTTCGACGTCTCCAAACTCGCTCTCGGCCATCAGGCGATCTCACGCAAAACCACGATCATCCCAGTTCACATGTAAGTTGAGGACGTGCTTGACGATGTCTTGAAAGCAGCTACGGTCCTGTGGAGGCCTGCTTGCAGACAAGCTGTTTTCTTTAAGTATTCGTCGGACTGTTCTTGCACTGACTTCAGTTTTATGCACGGTTTGTAGCAGATGTTGATTCTGAACGGCTTTAGTTCTGCGATTTCGTAAAGTATTCATTAACTCCGTTTTCTTCCGGAACGCTCTCGCCTTGTAAAATTTCCCGTCTCTATATACCGATTCCAAGCATCCTGGACTGTTGTTCGAGGTATACCAAGGGTATCGGACACATAACGATGACTTCGGCCATCCTCAATTAAGGCTACAATACGAGCAACATCCGTCACAGATATTGGCATTTTTTTATTTGACAAGCCTTGACAAACTGTTAAGTGTCGTATTTCAAAACAACTCGAATTTGTTTCCGCATATGCCGCCTTGATTATTTACAAGTAAATATTTCTGCCGCTAAATCCCTTGTCCGAGACGGTGTCCGTTCGTTTTATAACAGTGTATCTCCAATAAAAACAGAGATAATGCCATGAAATAAGAAACAAAATGTTCAGAAAATATGAGGCTACAGAGTGATTTCAGTTGACAACAGCTACTGTAGCTGTAAAATGGAATGAACTTATACTTGTTAATGATGTTGATACTGCCTGTGAAACGTTTAATAATATTTTGAAAGATATATTTAACAAAATGTGTTCCAAAAAGGAAATGTAATTCTCGAAAATATCCAGTCTGCTATTATTATTTCCTATAAGGATCACGTTCGTCAAACCGAACGCGATATTTAAAAAAATCCAAAGAATTTTTGGTTTTCAGCTCCATGCGAATTATTGTAACCTTGAATGTCTATTTTGATCGGGCTATTACCATTTCCATAAGTTAGGAAAAATCCGTCGTGGGGCGTCTGTTTAGGACGTAGAGCCAAATATTTGTTAAATAATTTTATAGATTATACTTTTCCTTCTTTGTCTTAGTTACATGAACAACCAGAATTGTATCTGTGTGCTCTATGTCACTTCTTTTTAAATTGCAGCAATGTCAAACAACACAAATGTGAACTAATTTCTTATATCAAATTGTTTTTGAAAAGATCGTAAATTACCTTCATCCTCAACTAGATTTAATCCGGTGCATTTAGTAAAAATTTAAGTATTTCTTCTAGTGAAGGATCTACTTTTCTGGAATATGATTTCTTCCTTTTTATTTTAAAAAGCCGGAAGTTATTTATATTAAGGGTTGCTTTCACCATGGATAATACGACCACATCGAAGAAGGAGAATACTCTTTCGATAACCCGGAAAAATATGTCAGTAAAACATTTTTTGAAACTGTGTGTAGTCACTATACATTGATAAACTATATATATCACTATGCACAGATAAACTATCAGTAACCGGCATTGAAATATTTAAAGTTAATAGAGTATGCAGTTGGAGGCCAGACAATGCCTTGCGATGCCCCAATTGAGAATATCAGATACCAAACACAGGTCTACATAGCCGGGAAACCGTTTCGTCCATTTACATGCAAATGCGAACTATCGCAGTCATTCATCTTCCCCTTTCGCGTTGATTAAATATAGTGTAAAACCCCCGCACAGAAGGCTGAGCCACCCTAGACAAGGCTCCCTTATTGAGTGTCGAACACTCAGTATTTAAATCATCAAACGGATACGGATATTACTATTAGGATAATTGGCAGGACCCCACGAATATCTGTGGAAGCCCATGAAATCCTACGAGACACTTTAAAAGCCATTACATCCCCTGCATTGCGGTGGCAAAGTCATTATTTAATTGGGTATTATAATAATAATGAGGCATTAACGATTTTTAAAACGTACAAAGATACATAAACTTATAATGTTCACATGTCATTAGTGTTCGAAATATTTCAACCATAGTCCATAGTTCTTTTGGCGCTAGCATCGCATGACATTTCCGTTAATTTCAATATACAGCTGGGATAAGAACCTGGCCTGGCTATATATTCTAACAGAAATAACATAATCATTATCAGAAACTAAATTTTTACAGTTACAGAGTAAATTAGTAAACTAAAAGTTATATCATATGTTAATTATGAATAATCGTAAATCGTAGTGTATAGAGGGGCTCTAATAGATGAAAAATGCAGTTGAGACATAATATCAGTATTTTTGCACTAATAGGTATAATATTATAAAAATTAATAAAATTAATGTAGGTAATTATTACTTATTATAGCGGACTCGCCTAAAATCTATGCATACTAAAATAAAATAATCTCTTTTTCATATAAACTTAATATCTAGGTAATAATAAAATACTGGACGTGGCTGTTTTCGCCCCTTTAAAAAGAAAGTGGCGTGAAATGTTAGAACGGTGGAGAATGAACAGTCATTACACATGCAACCCTGCCCAAAGAGCAATTCTCCCCGTTACTTGCAAAGCTCGAGGCTCATATCAATGACAGCATCGAGAAAAATCTAAAGTTTGGTTTTCGGACAACAGGACTATACCTCATGAACCCAGACGAAGTTTTAAGAAAAATCCCTGGGGCTTTATCAGTGAAGAAGTTTCTCGCTCCCTTGACGCCAGTCTGGTAGACACGTTGAAAGAAATACGGGGCACATCAGATGAACAGAAAAAACGGAAGAGGACCCACAACCTACACAGGTAGTTCCACAGGATGCACCTAAAGACATGGAGAATGCACCTGACGATGACGAACTTGGTTTGTGGCTTTACCGGAGTCTCCGGATGAAAACATCCGGTGTTCCCTCGAAAAAAAGCCGCCCCTAAACAGACGACGTCAATAAATATTACGAAAAAGGCTTTAAGGAGTCGCGATAATACTTCAAAGTGTGGAATCTGCTTAACTAAATTTAAATGCTACAGAAGCAGTCTCGAATGGATTCAATGTTTAGGATGCAAAAAGTGGATATGTAGCATATCCAATGAAGGGAGCAAAGGTCCCTATTTTGTGTGTTCGAGGTGTGAGGACGAGTTCGAAGACGAAGACGCGTCTTCGTCTTCGAGGCATTTAGGCGATAATAACGATGTTGGCGCAATTACCTAATATTTCAATGCCCATTTTTTTACTGGGGCTACTCTGGCACCAAACTCAACAGAACGCGATTTAAATGGTATTTCCATAAGATGACAAAGTAGCCCCGGTCCTGGGGCGCCAATATTCTTGACTAAAGATGTGATCTCGATAGGAGCAGTACCATTGCTCTTTATCCCTAGGATATACTGGCTAATAAATCTATTTTTTTTATTATTAATTTTTAACCACTAGTAATGTCAACTTTAACCATTTACATTATTGGTGTAAAATCTTAAAGCCATTATGTAACATGAAAATTCCGGTAGTTAATGTATATGAAATATAAATTATTATATCATACGTATTATATATTTTTACGGGTTTATACTGAAACGGCTTTTACAGCAGTTAAACGCTTTTTATTTTCCGAGAGAGTTGATACTGAAAGCTTTGTTTCAGAGATCCGCCGGTATTACGAGCTTACAATAACACAGACGTAATCCTCAAATTGCCGATGGGAAAAAGAATTAGGGATATCCGATGGCTGTCGGTCTGGTGTCGGCGGTTCACGGTAAGTTTTTAAAATATATTATTTAGATAGAATAAATACATTTAGATATATTTATATGGACATACTAAGCCAAAGCTCTCTATCATTATCATCTCTCATTAAATTTTCTTTGTATGTTTGTTAAAACAACTCATAAAGTCTATATATTTCTTCATTCTCTTCCTCCTCATTTTAAATTTTTTCATCTTCAAATTCGCGTTGTTCATTTTCAATGTCGCTGTCTTCATTCTCTGAAATCTCATCATCTTCAGTATTGTAGCATAAGCATATGTGACATAGACATGTCATCACCTTCTTCTGGAATGTGAAGATGGTGTTTAGGGGGAACGCAACATTTGTGGCAAAATTGCATACATCTGTCATATAATAAATGTTCCGTTTCCGTCGACCGTGTATTTACGAGGTTAATTAATGTATACAAAATCGTTTATTAATGACCCCTATTAACGCATGATTTTCTATTAATAAACGATTTTAGTGAAACATACGCATAAATTTAAATTTCCAAATCAAGATGCCGTGTCATCAATCTGTGACTGTCAGTAATGTCACGTTTAATATTTGAAATATAATTTTGTAAAACACCTTCTTCTGCCTCCATACTTTCTGACAATGGTGCACGCTTTTCAGCCATTAAACAATTGGGTGGATGGAAATCCACTGCTGTTGCAGAAGGATATATTGAAAATTCAGTGGAAAATAAAGTTGTCATAGCTAAAAAATCTTCTGTGAAACTCACAGAAACTCCTCATACTAGTTCTACCAGCGCCGAAACAATCATTCAAGATAACGATATAAACGTAAATTTAAATTCAGAATATCATAAAACTGATCATTTATCTGTACAAACACAAATCAGATTTGTGATACTTTATAATAATTAATAAATAATTGAATTTGTACTTAGTTTTCTTAAATAAAAATTTAATATAAGATTTTCTCTGCTTTATTCAAAGTACAGTCGTCGGAAAAATTAAACTATCTCGTATATTAAAACGCTATTAATAATCTGAACAATTAAGTTAAAATATCTCTATTATTAATCGCTGTCATTAATACACTAGTTCGTTAAATAACTATAAATATATGATTATATTTAAGAATTTTAATCATACATTCAAATTAAAAGTTATTGTAAAGTAAAGCCATTTATTACTCGACCAATTATAAATGCAAGAATCCTAATAATATGAGTGCTGTATTAAAACTAAGAAATGGAAAAACGTCTAAATTTTTCATTAGAAGAACATAGGTAAGAAACTACTATAACTAAAATAAAATCACAACATGCTTTTGGGATTTACAAAATTCATAAATGTATATCATACTAAAGTCAACATGAACTACTATAAATAATAAAATATTTAATTTTTTTTTAAATTCTATAAACTGAACATATTAAAGTTCTATAAAAAAATACGTTTTTAAAATTTACAAACTTCATGTCCTATATACAACACAGTAAATCAAACTTTAATAAGCAAACCTACTATAATTA